>JAHIAM010016874.1:0-15055 GCA_021605205.1 Aegilops longissima
CTTGTTTCGAGCTGTTTTACATCGGGGTTGTCAAGGCCAGGAATCATGTCGTCCCCCTCCTCCAACAATGGTGACAACGATGCTTGTCTAATGAAGATAGAGCTGAAGAGGGAAGAACCCGTGGAGATCAACAAGGATGAAGGGATCAAGAAGGCCACGGAGGACCAAGTTCCGGCTGCAGGAGACTCGATCATCCTTCTATGATGGTGAGCCTATGCCTTGGAAGATGGACGACAAGCCTACATCATCAACAATCCCTTCACCAGCAAAGGAGACATAATCACATGGGTATGGGCACTCCCCTTGGCAACTGCCAAGCTTGGGGGAGGTGCCCCGGTATCGTATCACCATCACACTCCTATCTTTACCGTTTTTCTTAGTTCGATCCTTTTAGTAATATCTTGATCTAGTAGAATAAAGTTTATGGCATGATCTAGTTTTGAGTTTTGCTTTATGATCCTTCTATGTAATCGAGTCCGTGAGCTATATAATAAAGATTAGTGTTGAGCCAAGGGCTTGATTATCTTGCTACGATCTTGAGTGAATAAAAGAAAAGAGAAAAGAATAAAAAGAAACAAAGAGATCATATTGATCTTATGAAGAGTAATGACTTCACATAGAAAGAGTATGATGATTAAAAGTTGTTGAGAGTTGACAAACATAGCTTTGGTCATCGTTGCAATTAATAGGAAGTAATAAAGAAAGAGAGGTTTCACATATAAATATACTATCTTGGACATCTTTTATGATTGGGAGCACTCATTAAAATATGACATGCTAAAGAGTTGATGTTGGACAAGGAAGACAACGTAATGGGTTATGTTGTCTTATATTTGAGATAAAGTATATTGTCATGGATCATCCAACATGTTGAGCTTGCCTTCCCCCTCATGCTAGCCAAATTCTTTGCACCAAGTAGAGATACTACTTGTGCTTCCAAAAACCCTTAAACCAGTTTTGCCATGAGAGTCCACCATATCTACCTATGGATTGAGTAAGATCCTTCAAGTAAGTTGTCATCGGTGCAAGCAATAAAAATTGCTCTCTAAATATGTATGATTGATTGGTGTGGAGGAAATAAGCTTTATACGATCTTGTGATGTGGAAGAAATAAAAGCGACGGACTGCATAATAAAGGTCCATATCACAAGTGGCAATATAAAGTGACGTTCTTTCGCATTAAGATTTTGTGCATCCAACTCTGAAAGCGCATGGCAACCTCTGCTTCCCTCTGCGAAGGGCCTATCTTTTATTATTATCTTCTACCTTATGCAAGAGTCATGGTGATCTTCACCTTTCCTTTTTATATTTTATCCTTTGGCAAGCACAGTGTGTTGGAAAGATCCTGATAGATATATCTAATTGGATGTGGGTTGGCATGAACTATTATTGTTGACATTACCCTTGAGGTAAAAGGTTGGGAGGCAAAACTATAAGCCCCTATCTTTCTCTGTGTCCGGTTGAAACTCCGTAACCACAAGTATTGCGTGAGTGTTAGCAATTATGAAAGACTAAATGATAGTTGAGTATGTGGACTTGCTAGAAAGCTCTGACATAGACTCTTTCTGATGTTATGATAAATTGCAATTGCCTCAATGACTGAGATTATAGTTTGTTAGTTCTCAATAAAGTTTCTGATTCATACTTTGCATTGTGAATAGATTATTACTTGAGCATAAGAAATCATATGACAATATCCATATATGTTGTTGTTATGAGAATAATCATGATGCCCTCATATCCGTATTTTATTTTATCGACACCTCTACCTCTAAACATGTGCACATATTTATCGTTATCGGCTTTCGCTTGAGGACAAGCGAGGTCTAAGCTTGGGGGAGTTGATACGTCCATTTTGCATCATGCTTTTATATCGATATTTATTGCATTATGGGCTGTTATTACACATTATGTCACAATACTTATGCCTATTCTCTCTTATTTTACAAGGTTTACATAAGGAGGAGAATGCCGCAGATGGAATTACAGGCTGGAAAAGGAGCAAATATTGAGACCTATTCTGCACAACTCAAAAGTCCTGAAACTTCATGAAAGTTATTTTGGAAATAATAAAAATAATGAGCGGAAGAAATACGTCGGGGGCCTCCACAGGCCACGAGGGTGAGGCGCGCCCTACCCCCCAGGCGCGCCCGCCTCATGGGCCCCCTGTTGGCCCTCCGGTGCCCATCTTCTGCTATATGAAGTCTTTCGTCCGAAGAAAAATCATAAGCAAGCTTTCGGGACGAGACTCCGCCGCCACGAGGCGGAACCTTGGCGGAACCAATCTAGGGCTCCGGCAGAGCTGTTCTGCCGGGTATACTTACCTCCGGGAGAGGGAAATCATCGCCATCGTCATCACCAACGCTCCTCTCATCGGGAGAGGGCAATCTCCATCAACATCTTCAGCAGCACCATCTCCTCTCAAACCCTAGTTCATCTCTTGTATCCAATTCTTGTCTCATAGTCTGAGATTGGTACCTGTAGGTTGCTAGTTGTGTTGATTACTCCTTGTAGTTGATGCTAGTTGGTTTATTTGGTGGAAGATCATATGTTTCAGATCCTTTATGCATATTAATACTCCTCTGATTATGAACATGAATATGCTTTGTGAGTAGTTACGTTTGTTCCTGAGGACATGGGAGAAGTCTTGCTATTAGTAGTCATGTGAATTTGGTATTCGTTCGATATTTCGATGAGATGTATGTTGTCTCTCCTCTAGTGGTGTTATGTGAACGTCAACTGCATAACACTTCACCATTATTTGGGCCTAGAGGAAGGCATTGGGAAGTAATAAGTAGATGATGGGCTGCTAGAGTGACAGAAGCTTAAACCCTAGTTTATGTGTTGCTTCGTAAGGGGCTGATTTGGATCCATATGTTTCATGCTATGGTTAGGTTTACCTTAATACTTTTGTTGTAGTTGCGGATGCTTGCAATAGAGGTTAATCATAAGTGGGATGCTTGTTCAAGTAAGGGCAGCACCCAAGCACGGTCCACCCACATATCAAATTATCAAAGTACGAGCATAAATCATATTAACGTGATGAAAACTAGCATGACGATAATTTCCATGTGTCCTCGGGAGCGCTTTTCTCTATATAAGAGTTTGTCCATGCTTGTCCTTTGCTACAAAAAGGACTGGGCCACCTTGCTGCACTTTTTTTACTTTTGTTACTTGTTGCTTGTTACAAATTATCTTACCACAAAACTATCTGTTACCTATAATTTCAGTGCTTGCAGAGAATACCTTGCTGAAAACCGCTTATCATTTCCTTCTGCTCCTCGTTGGGTTCGACACTCTTACTTATCGAAAGGACTACGATAGATCCACTATACTTGTGGGTCATCAGTGCTTTGGCCTTGCGCGCTTGCCAGCTGACAGCCGAAGCCGGTTCTGTGGCTTAGGGCAAAGTGGAAGGCCGCGGTGATCCCAGTGCGTCAGGAACTGCTAAGGAAAGGCGGTGGGTGGTGACCAAGCCGGCCAGCCCCCGAGCCCCCGTGTCGATCGAGTCGGACCGGTGACCGGGTTTGACAATGAGGAGAATAGTGCACAAATGCAGGAGACACAATAGCTTGGTCGGGAAGGGCAGCCCCCGAGTGTCGTTCGGGGACTCCATAGTTTTCGAATGATTACAAAAGGCAACGATACATACGTGCACACGGCTAACTGTAAAACGGGCGGAGGAGTTCTGTGTTCCACGGCCGGATTGTTTCTTCACCGGCGGTGTCTCTCTTGCACTTGTTTGACTTGCGGGCGTTGATGAGGTAGTAGGCGTTGCGATCGCACAGGGCCTTGCTGACGATGAAGGGGCCCTCCCATGGGGAGGACAGCTTGTGCTGGTCGGTCTACTCTTGGACGAGTCGGAGGATGAGGTCTCCCTCCCAAAAGGTGAGGGGCTTGATCTTTTTGTTGTGGTAGTGCCTCGGGACTTGCTGGTAGATGGCTGAGCGGCTGAGCGGCTGAGCGCTAGGAGACGTGCTTCTTCGAGCAGGTCGACGCCGTCTTCGCGGGCTTCCTTGGCTTCGGCTTTGGTGTACATCGTGAAGCGCGGGGAGTCAAACTCGACATCGGTCGAGATGACGGCTTCTGCTCCATAGACGAGGAAGAATAGGGTGAACCCGGTCGACCGGTTTGGTGTTGTTCGGAGACTCCAGAGGACGGCCGGCAGCTCGTCGAGCCAGCTGTCGAGCGAATGGATGAGCGGCTCGACAAGCTGCGGCTTGATGCCGGATAGGATGAGGTCGTTGGCCCGCTCGACCTAGCCGTTGGACTACGGTTGTGCAACGGAAGCCAGGTCGAGGCGGATGCCGGAGACGGAGCAGTACTGCGCAAGCGCGCCCTTGGTGAAGTTGGTGCCGTTGTCCGTGATGATGTTATTCGGCATGCCATAGCGCACCGTGATGTCCTTGATGAATCGGACGGACGTCGGTCCGTCCAGTTTCTTGATTGGCTTCGCTTCGATCCATTTCGTGAACTTGTCCACAGCCACCAGCAGATGCGTCATGCCGCCTCGAGCGGTCTTGAAGGGCCCCACCATGTCGAGTCCCTAGACCGTGAAGGGCCAGGCGATTGGGATGGTCCAGAGTGCCGACACCGGCTGGTGGCTGTGCTTGCTGGAGCGCTAGCATCTCTCACACTTGAGGACGAGCGACTCGGCATCTTCGAGGGTCGTGGGCCAGTAGAAACCATGGGAGAAATCCTTGGCCACCAGGGATTGCGAGGCGGCATGGTGCCCGCATTCGCCCTGCTGTATGTCGAGGAGGATCTCAATGCCCTTGTCTTGCTCGACGCAGCGCTGGAACACGCCGGTGGAGCTGCGCAGCGAGCTTCGTTGTTGATGATCACGATGGCGGGCCCGCGCTGCACTTGCCGGGCTTCGGTCTCGTCCATGGGGAGGACCCCGTTCTCCAGGAATTCTGAGATGGGCAGGGCCCGTGATGGTGCCGTCACTACGGCGAAGACGACCACCATGACGGGTTCTAGGGCGGCAGCCCCCGAGCTGGGTTCAGCAGTCCCCGGGTCGGGTTGAGCAGTCCTAGGGTTGGGTTCGACGGTCCCCGGGCCGGGTTCGGCAGTCCCCGGGCCGGGTTGAGGAGCGGCCGGGTTGTCTGGGACGTAGATCGACTCGGAGTCCGGAGAGGGCTTGACGCTCGGCTTGTGCAGGTGCTCGAGGGAGACACCGGACGGGATGGACTGCCGAGACGAGGCGATCTTGGTGAGCGTATCGACCGCCTCATTTTCCGCGCGCGGGACATGGAGGAACTCGCAGCCCGCGAAGAATCCGGACAGCTTCTGGACGAGGAAGCGGTAACTTGCCATGTTGTGGTCGCGGGCGTCCCACTCACCGGAGCACTGCTGCACCACCAGATCCGAGTCGCCATAGCATAGGATGCGCCGGATGCCGAGTTCCTTGGCGAGTCGGAGGCTGTGCACGAGAGCTTCGTACTCGGCAACGTTGTTGGAGGCGGTGAAGTGGATCTGGAGCGCGTATTTGAGTCGGTCGCCCTTCGGGGAGGACATCACAATGCCGGCCCCTAGGCCGAGACGCATCATTGAGCCGTCGAAGTGCATGCGCCAGTGCGTCGAGTCCGACGGTGGCATGTACTGGGTCTCGGTCCAGTCGATGAGGGAGTCGGCCAGAGCTTGGGACTTGATCATGGTGCGGGGCTCGTAGAGGATGGTGTGGCCGGCTAGCTCGAGCGCCCACTTGTCGACTCGGTCGGAGGCGTCTCGGCACCCGATGATTTCGCCAAGAGGGGTCGTGCTGACCACGGTAACAACATGCTCTTGGAAGTACTGCTTCAATTTCTTGGCGGTGAAGTATACGCCATAACACATCTTCAGGTAGTGCGGGTAGTTCTGCTTCGAGGCGGAAAGCACCTCTCTCAGGTAGTAGACGGGACGCTGGACGTCTTGGACCTTGTCCTACTCTGGTCGCTCGACCACCATCACCGTGCTGACCGATCGCGAGGTCGCGGCGATATAGAGCAACAACAGCTCCTTCTCGGCTGGTGCGGCCAGAACTAGTGTGGTGGAGAGCATGCGCTTGAGGTCCCGAAAAGCCTCATCGGCCTGGTCGTTCCATTCGAACAGCGTCGTCTTCTTCATCAGCTGATATAGGGGCAAGGCCCTCTCGCCCAGCCGGCTGAGAAACTGGCTGACCGAGGCCAAGCAGCCGGTGAACTTCTGGACATCGCGCAGCCGAGCCGGCTTGCGCATGCACTCGATGGCCTAGATATTCTCCGGGTTTGCCTCAATGCCGCGCTCGAAGACGAGGAAGCCGAGTAACTTTCTGGCCGAGACGCCAAAAACGCACTTTTCCGGGTTGAGCTTGACCTTGTACTCGTGCAGGTTCGCGAAGGCCTCCTTTAGGTCGTCGAGGAGCGTGAGGTGCTGCTTGGTCTTCACCACGATGTCGTCCACATAGACGTGGATATTGCGGCTGAGTTGTGGCAGCAAGCATTTCTGCATGCAGCACTGGAAGGTGGCGTCGGCGTTCTTCAAGCCGAACGACATGGTGATAGCAATCGCCCGAAGGCGTGATGAAGGACGTCTTCAGGGCGTCGGCCGAGTCCAGCTTGATCTGGTGATAGCCGGAGTAAGCGTCCATTAAGGACAGGAGCTCACACCCGGCAGTGGAGTCGATGACTTTGTCGATCCGCGGGAGGGTGAGCGGATCCTTGGGGCAGGCCTTGTTCAAGCTGGTGTAGTCGATACACATGCGCCAGGTCTTGTTCTTCTTCAGGACGAGGACTGGATTGGCCAGCCACTCGGGGTGAAACACTTCCATGATGAAGCCGGCTGCCAGGAGCATGGCGACCTCTTCACCAATGGTTCTTCTCTTCTCTCCGGAAAAACATCGCAGGGGTTGACGGACAGGCTTGGCGTCCTTGCGGACGTGGAGTTTGTGCTCGGCGTACTTGATTGGGATACCCGGCATGTCCTTTGGGGTCCATGCAAAAATGTCCCGATTCCCACGGAGGAAGTCGACGAGCTCGCCTTCCTATTTGCTGTCGAGGCGAGTGCCTACGACAACGTACTTGCTGCAGCTGGGGTCTTCCGGGTTCAGCTTCACTTTCTTGGTCTCCTTGGAGGGCTTGCATGAGGCATTGTTGGCCGGCTCCTCGGCCGGGATCGGCGCGGCTGACGCCTCTTGGGCCAAGGCGACGATTATGTCGAGTTGGCGCTGCTCCTCGGCTACGACCAGCGTTTCGGCTAGCTTGGCGCCGTCTCGGGCGCACTCTATGGACTTGCGGTAGTCGCCGGTGACGGTGATGAGGCCCTTCGGACCCGACAGCTTCATCCTCAGGTAGGCGTGCTACCTCTTGAGCACTGCGTTGGTTTTCCCTTGAAGAGGAAAGGGTGATGCAGCAAAGTAGCGTAAGTATTTCCTCGGTTTTTGAGAACCAAGGTATCAATCCAGTAGGAGGCTATGCGCGAGTCCCTCGTACCTACACGAAACAAATAAATCTTCACAACCAACGCGATAAGGGGTTGTCAATCCCTTCACGGTCACTTACGAGAGTGAGATCTGATAGATATGATAGGACAATATTTTTGGTATTTTTATGATAAGATGCAAAGTAAAATAAAAGCAAAGTAAAAAAGCAAAGAAATAAATAAGTGTTGGAAGATTAATATGATGAAGATAGACCCGGGGGCCATAGGTTTCACTAGTGGCTTCTCTCAAGAGCATAAGTATTTTACGGTGGGTGAGCAATTACTGTTGAGCAATTGCGAATTGAGCATAGTTATGAGAATATCTAGGTATGATCATGTATATAGGCATCACGTCCGAGACAAGTAGACCTGACTCTGCTGCATCTACTACTATTACTCCACTCATCGACCGCTATCCGCATGCATCTAGAGTATTAAGTTCATGAAAACAGAGTACGCCTTAAGCAAGATGACATGATGTAGAGGGATAAATTCATGCAATATGATAAAAACCCCATCTTGTTATCCTCGATGGCAACAATACAATACATGCCTTGCTGCCCCTACTGTCATGGGAAAGGACACGCAAGATTGAACCCAAAGCTAAGCACTTCTCCCATTGCAAGAAAGATCAATCTAGTAGGCCAAACCAAACTGATAATTCGAAGAGACTTGCAAAGATAACCAATCATACATAAAAGAATTCAGAGAAGATTCAAATATTGTTCATAGATAATCTTGATCATAAACCCACAATTCATCGATCTAACCAAACACACCGAAAAAGAAGATTACATCGAATAGATCTCCACGAGAGAGGGGGAGAACATTGTATTGAGATCCAAAAAGAGAGAAGAAGCCATCTAGCTACTAACTATGGACCCGAAGGTCTGAAGTAAACTACTCACACTTCATCAGAGAGGCTATGGTGTTGATGTAGAAGCCCTCCGTGATGGATGCCCCCTCCGGCGAAGCTCCGGAACAGGCCCAAGATGGGATCTCGTGGGTACAGAGGGTTGCGGCGGTGGAATTAGGTTTTTGGCTCCTGTTCTGATCGTTTGGGGGTGCGTAAGTATATATAGGAGGAAGGAGTACGTCGGTGGAGCAACATGGGGCCCACTAGGGTGGAGGGCGCGTCCTGGGGGGTAGGCGCGCCTCCCTACCTCGTGGCCTCCTGGAAGCTTCTCTTACGTAGGGTCCAAGTCTCCTGGATCTTGTTCGTTTCAAAAATCACGCTCCCGAAGGTTTCATTCCATTTGGACTCCGTTTGATATTCTTTTTCTGCGAAACTCTGACATAGGCAAAAAAATAGCAATTCTGGGTTGGGCCTCCGGTTAATAGGTTAGTCCCAAAAATAATAGAAAAGTGAATAATAAATCCCAATAATGTCCAAAACAGAAGATAATATAGCATGGAGCAATCAAAAAATATAGATACGTTGGAGACGTATCAAGCATCCCCAAGCTTAATTCCTGCTCGTCCTCGAGTAGATAAATGATAAAAACAGAATTTTTGATGCGTAGTGCTACTAGGCATAATTTCAATGTAATTCTTCTTAATTGTGGTATGAATATTCAGACCCGAAAGATTCAAGATAAAAGTTCATATTGACATAAAAATAATAATACTTCAAGCATACTAACTAAGCAATTATGTCTTCTCAAAATAACATGGCCAAAGAAAGTTCATCCCTACAAAATCATATAGTTTAGTCATGCTCCATTTTCGTCATACAAGAATGCTCTCATCATGCACAACCCCGATAACAAGCCAAGAAATTGTTTCATACTTTAGTAATCTCAAACTTATAAACCTTCACGCAATATATATGAGCGTGAGCCATGGACATAGCACTATGGGTGGAATAGAATATGACGATGGGGGTTATGTGGAGAAGACAAAAAAGGAGAAAGTCTCACGTCAACGAGGCTAATCAATGAGCTATGGAGATGCCCATCGATTGATGTTAATGCAAGGAGTAGGGATTGCCATGCAAAAGATGCACTGGAGCTATAAATGTATGAAAGCTCAACAAAAGAAACTAAGTGGGTGTGCATCCAACTTGCTTGCTCACAAAGACCTAGGGCACTTGAGGAGGCCCATTGTTGGAATATACAAGCCAAGTTCTATAATGAAAAATTCCCACTAGTATATGAAAGTGACAAAACAAGAGACTCTCTATCATGAAGATTATGGTGCTACTTTGAAGCACAAGTGTGGCAAAGGATAGTAACATTGTCCCTTCTCTCTTTTTCTCTCATTTTTTGGGCCTTCTCTTTTTTTATGGCCCTTCTCCCTTTTTTTATTCCTCACTTGGGACAATGCTCTAGAAAAATGATGATCATCACACAACTCAATGATTACAACTCGATACTAGAACAAAGTATGACTCTATATGAATGCCTCCGGCGGTGTACCGGGATATGAAATGAACCAAGAGTGACATGTATGAAAGAATTATGAATGGTGGCTTTGCCACATATACTATGTCAACTACATGATCATGCTAAGCAATATGACAATGATGGACGTGTCATGATAAACGGAATGGTGGAAAGTTGCATGGCAATATATCTCGGAATGGCTATGGAAATGCCATAATAGGTAGGTATGGTGGCTGTTTTGAGGAAGATATAAGGAGGTTTATGTGTGAAAGAGCGTATCATATCATGGGGTTTGGATGCACCGGCGAAGTTTGCACCAACTCTCAATGTGAGAAAGGGCAATGCACGGTACCGAAGAGGCTAGCAATGATGGAAGGGTGAGAGTGCGTATAATCCATGGACTCAACATTAGTCATAAAGAACTCACATACTTATTGCAAAAATCTACAAGTCATCAAAAACCAAGCACTACGCGCATGCTCCTAGGGGGATAGATTGGTAGGAAAAGACCATCGCTCGTCCCCGACCGCCACTCATAAGGAGGACAATAAAAAAAACACCTTATGTTTCAAATTTGTTACATAACGTTTACCATACGTGCATGCTACGGGACTTGCAAACTTCAACACAAGCATTTCTCAAATTCACAACTACTCAACTAGCATGACTTTGATATTATTACCTCCATATCTCAAAACAATCATCAAGCATCAAACTTCCCTTAGTATTCAACACACTCATAAGAAAGTTTTTACTACACTTGAATACCTAGCATATTAGGATTATTTAAGAAAATTACCATGCTATTTAATACCCTCAAAATAATCTAGGTGAAGCATGAGAGATCAATATTTTTTATAAAACAAACCCACCACTGTGCTCTAAAAGATATAAATGAAGTACTAGAGCAAAACTATAAACTCAAAAGATATAAGTGAAGCACATAGAGTATTCTAATAATTTCCAAATCATGTATGGCTCTCTCAAAAGGTGTGTACAGCAAGGATGATTGTGGTAAACTAAAAATCAAAGACTCAAATCATACAAGACGCTCCAAGCAAAACACATATCATGTGGTGAATAAAAATATAGCTCCAAGTAAAGTTACCGATGGAAGTAGGCGAAGAGGGATGCCTTCAGGGCATCCCCAAGCTTTAACTTTTGGTGTCCTTAGATTATCTTGGGGGTGCCATGGGAATCCCCAATCTTAGGCTCTTGCCACTCCTTGTTCCATAATCCATCAAATCTTTCACCCAAAACTTGAAAACTTCACAACACAAAACTCAACAGAAATCTCGTGAGCTCCGTTAGCAAAAGAAAACAAAAGACCACATCAAGATACTGTAATGAACTCATTCTTTATTTATATTGGTGTTAAACCTACTGTATTCCAACTTCTCTATGGTTTATAAACTATTTTACTAGCCATAGATTCATCAAAATAAGCAAACAACACACGAAAAACAGAATCTGTCAAAAACAGAACAGTCTGTAGTAATCTATAACTAACGCAAACTTCTGGAACTCCAAAAAATCAGCCAAAATAGGAAGACCTATACAATTTGTTTATTGATCAGCAGCAATTGGAATCAGTATTTTATCACGTTCTGGTGATTTTTAACAATTGTTTTCGTGAACAGAAAGTTTCTGGAAATTTCTGCAAGATCAAATAATTATCATCCAAGAAGATCCTATAGGTTTAACTTGGCACAAACACTAATTAAAACACAAAAACACATCTAACCAGAGGCTAGAACAAATATTTATTCCTAAACATAAGCAAAAAGCAAAAACTAAAAATAAAATTGGGTTGCCTCCCAACAAGCGCTATCGTTTAACGCCCCTAGCTAGGCATAAAAGCAAGGATAGATCTAGGTATTGCCATCTTTGGTTTTAGGGATTAAGAGAGAAAACTTGTTATCTATGGAATTAATATTTATATTTTGACAAAGTACATGGCCATTAATGATAGAAGAAAGATTAAGTATGTTGCGGAAATTAGCATCTAGGCTAGCTTTTATCTCTTTGATAGATTCGTTTTGGTAAGAAAGCAAAAGAGATGTGATTTCAACTTTCTCGTTAATGGGGTGCCCAAATATAGTTTTCATTTTTTCATAGGTATCTATGGGGTCCCCTTCAATAAAACCCTCTTCAAAAATAGAATCCAAGACTTGTTTGAACGAAGCGGGCAACCCAACATAAAAGCTTTTTAAGTAAACCTCAATTTGGTATTGAGGTACATAGCTAGCCCGGATCCTTAATAGCCTATCCCAAGAATCTTTCAAAGATTCATTGAGTAAATAACGAAATATTCTAGAATCTTCTTCATCAAGATTGCTAAGGTTTTCATTCATAACTCCGGCAGGTTTTCTATAGTATTTTTATTTATGAGTTTAGATAAGATAACATGATTGTCTAAAGCGCTAAAACTCGGGAGAGAAACCCCAACTCTTTTTTGTTCTGACATGGCGAGGGGCAAAAAGAAGAAGGCGAACGGAAAAGAGAGGGCGAATAAAACGGCAAGGGTGAAGTGAGGGAGAGGAAAACGAGAGGCAAAAGGCAAATAATGTAATGCAGGAGATAAGGGATTGTGATGGGTACTTGATATGTTGACTTTTGCGTAGACCTCCCCGGCAACGGAGCCAGAAATGGCTCGCTGTCAGGAGTCCAAATCTTGACTTGCCCTTGCGTAAGCCTCCCCGGCAACGGCGCCAGAAATCCTTCTTGCTACCTCTTGAGCACTGTGTTGGTTTTCCCTTGAAGAGGAAAGGGTGATGCAACAAAGTAGCGTAAGTATTTCCCTCAGTTTTTTAGAACCAAGGTATCAATCCAGTAGGAGGCTACGCGCGAGTCCCTTGTACCTAGACAAAACAAATAAATCCTCGCAACCAAGCGATAAGGGGTTGTCAATCCCTTCACGGTCACTTACGAGAGTGAGATCTGATAGATATGATAGGATAATATTTTTGGTATTTTTATGACAAGATGCAAAGTAAAATAAAAGCAAAGTAAAAAAGCAAAGGAAATAAATAAGTGTTGGAATATTAATATGATGAAGATAGCCCCCTGGGCCATAGGTTTCACTAGTGGCTTCTCTCAAGAGCATAAGTATTTTACGGTGAGTGAACGAATTACTGTTGAGCAATTGACAGAATTGAGCATAGTTATGAGAATATCTAGGTATGATCATCTATATAGGCATCACGTCCGAGACAAGTAGACCGACTCCTGCCTGCATCTACTACTATTACTCCACTCATCGACCGCTATCCAACATGCATCTAGAGTATTAAGTTCATGAAAACAGAGTAACGCCTTAAGCAAGATGACATGATGTAGAGGATAAATTCATGCAATATGATAAAACCCCATCTTGTTATCCTCGATGGCAACAATACAATCGTGCCTCGCTGCCCCTACTATCCTTTGGGAAAGGTGTTGGAAATATGCCCTAGAGGCAATAATAAATTAGTTATTATTATATTTCCTTGTTCACGATAATCTTTTATTATCCATGCTATAATTGTATTGATAGGAAACTCAGATACATGTGTGGGTACATAGACAACACCATGTCCCTAGTAAGCCTCTAGTTGACTAGCTCGTTGATCAATAGATGGTTACGGTTTCACGACCATGGACATTGGATGTCATTGATAACGGGATCACATCATTAGGAGAATGATGTGATGGACAAGACCCAATCCTAAGCCTAGCACAAAGATCGTAGTTCGTATGCTAAAGCTTTTCTAATGTCAAGTATCATTTCCTTAGACCATGAGATTGTGCAACTCCGGATACCGTAGGAATGCTTTGGGTGTACCAAAGCGTCACAGCGTATCTGGGTGACTATAAAGGTGCACTACAGGTATCTCCGAAAGTGTCATTGGGTTGGTACGAATCGAGGCTGGGATTTGTCACTCCGTGTAAGCGGAGAGGTATCTCTGGGCCCACTCGGTAGGACATCATCATAATGTGCACAATGTGACCAAGGGGTTGATCACGGGATGATGTGTTACGGAACGAGTAAAGAGACTTGCCGGAAACGAGATTGAACAAGGTATCGGGATACCGACGATCGAATCTCGGGCAAGTACAATACCGCTAGACAAAGGGAATTGTATACGGGATCGATTGAGTCCTTGATATCGTGGTTTATCCGATGAGATCATCGTGGAACATGTGGGAGCCAACATGGGTATCCAGATCCCGTTGTTGGTTATTGACCGGAGAACGTCTCGGTCATGTCTACTGTCTCCCAAACCCGTAGGGTCTACACATAAGGTTCGATGGCGCTAGGGTTATAAAGGAAGTTTGTATGTGGTTACCGAATGTTGTTGAGTCCGGATGAGATCCCGGACGTCACGAGGAGTTCGGAATGGTCCGGAGTTAAAGATTTATATATGGAAGTCTGTTTTGGTCACCGGAAAAGTTTGGGTTTTTCGAGCGTCGGGACCACCGGGAGGGTCCCGGGTCCACCAAGTGGGGCCACCAACCCGGGAGGGCTGCATGGGCCAAGTGTGGAGGGACCAGCCCGGGTGGGCTGGTGCGCCCCATAGGGCCCAAGGCACAAGGGAGAGTGGGAGGGGGCAAACCCTAGGGCAGATGGGCCCTAAGGCCCATCTAGTGGGCGCCTCCTCTCCTCCCTCTTGGTCGCCTCCCTTTTCCCATCTAGGGCTGCCGCCCCTAGGGGTGGGAACCCTAGAGGCGCACCTCCTCCCTCTCCCCTATATAGTGAGGCACAGGGCTGCCCATAACACGTGATCTGATCTCACTTTGTTGGTGCAGCCTCCTCTCTTTCTCCTCATATCTCGCGGTGCTTGGTGAAGCCCTGCTGGATTGCCACGCTCCTCCACCACCACCACGCCGTTGTGCTGCTGCTGGATGGAGTCTTCCTCAACCTCTCCTCTCTCCTTGCTGGATCAAGGCGTGAGAGGCGTCACCGGGCTGTCGTGTGTTGAACGCGGAGGTGCCGTCCGTTCGGCACTAGGATCTCGGTGATTTGGATCACGGCAGTGCGACTCCTTCAACCCCGTTCACATGAACGCTTCCGCTTAACGATCTACAAGGGTATGTAGATGCACTCTCCTTCCCTCGTTGCTAGTTTCTCCATAGATAGATCTTGGTGACACGTGGGAAAATTTTGAATTTCGCTCGTTCCCCATCGCTGGCATCATGAGCCAGGTCTATTGCGTAGATTCTTTGCGAGTAGAACACAAAGTAGTTGTGGG
>JAHIAM010016878.1:0-42307 GCA_021605205.1 Aegilops longissima
ACCAACTTAATAATAGTAAAATTTTCATGGTATAATTTTTTTACCAAATATAAAAAATAAAATATTCATGTACTTCCAATAAATATTTATGTGTAAAGTATTCACATATTTTCATATTTGTTCATGTAAAAAATATATTAGGATTGTCAATTTATCTGCACCCACAATTCTAAGAAAATCACACGCCCACACATATTCCGTCACTCGAAACACAAGTACAAACATAAGAAACAAAATCAAATAATCATCATGCAAAAAAGGAAATGATGAGATAAATAGTAGCATTGTATGCATGCACCATCGATGGCCATTGGTGGATGATCCTCCATCTCCCCGCTAGTATCTCCAAGATCCGACGCCCATAGTAGCAGTCAAGTGAAACCTAGAAGCGACTAATCACAAGAGCTAAATATATTAATACAAAGCCATTGGGATAGTAAACAAAATAGTGGCCAAGGGATTAACCGGAGTAACGAAACTCATGCACATAGAAAGAATAAGAGGAGGAGAGAGGATCACTAGTAGAAAACAGGGCTTTCGTCCAGGCCAGTTCAGCCCATTAGTCCCGGTTCAATCCAGAACCGGGACCAATGGAGCTATTTGCCCCGGTTCGTGAGCCCAGGGGGCCGGCCTGGCCACGTGGGCCATTGGTCCCGGTTCGTCTGGACCTTTTGGTCCCGGTTGGTGGACGAACCGGGACCAATGGGCCTGCTCTGCCCACACTATTTGTCCCGGTTGGTGGCATGAACCGGACTAAAGGATTAAGACCGGACGACTAAAGGCTTCCTTTAGTCCGGTTCATCCACCAACCGGGCTAATGGTGCTGCCTATATATAGCCCCTCGCGAAGCTCAGCAGAGCACACTGCTCTGTTTTTCGGCCGAGGGAGAGGGCTTGGTGGTGCTCTAGCTCACCTCCTATGCACACAAGGTGTTCGATGGAATGCCCGAGCCACACTACTTAAGGTTTCTCCTCTCCAAGCTCGACCGCCAAGCTCCATTTTCCTCAATATTTATCTAGGTTTAGCGGTCCGTCACACCCGTCCCGTCTTCATCGCCGTCGATCACCAGCCGATTTCATCACCGGCACCACCGTGGTGAGCCTCTTGTTCTTATCTTCTTTCTGAAAGGAATAATATTATTACTTGTTTGTTTAGATAGATACTTGTATTATTTTCTTACTTTTATTATTGCATCTTATATAGTGCGATGGTTTTGGTATCCGCCCCCGTCGGCCCTCGTCCTGTCTATGATTCGGATGTGGTATATATATTCTCTTTTCATAACTATTGGTTCATTTATTGTTTATGAAAATTATGCCGACCAACGTGACATAGATTTTATTTATCAAGGAGGTTGTTGAACCGGAAATTCCAACCGACCCTATTGTCGAGAGGTTAAATTTAGTTGAAGAAGAAAACAATTTCTTGAAGGAAAAAATAAAAAAACTTGAGGAGGAGAAGATGATATTGGAGTTGCATGTTGGATGTCGTCGATGATCACAAGATCAAGATGGATGCAATGCGCTTGAAGATGAGAAAGATTAGAAAATATGCCATTCATACTGAGGCTTGGTATCATTATGCCGTTGGATCAGTTGTTACCTTGGTTGCGATTATGATCGTATTTGTTTTTGCATTGAAATGTTTTACATAGTTTCAATGTATGGTTTAATTAATTTAGATGCTCTGCAGAGCTTTATGTTGTTAGATGAGAACTATGTATGTACTTTGGTTTTTATGTGATGATGAATTTCTATTAATTTGGTCACTTAATTATCTATTCATGATGTTCTGTAATGATTTTTGACACACTTAATTATATATAATGCACGCAGATGAACCGGCAATGGATGTACGGTGACAGACACACCTCCCAGTACATTAAGGGCGTGCATGATTTTCTCGAAGTGGCTGAGGCAAACAAGCAGAATGGTTTTATGTGTTGTCCATGCCCTATATGTGGGAATACGAAGTCTTACTCGACCGGAAAATCCTTCACACCCACCTGCTTTACAAGGGTTTCATGCCACACTATAATGTTTGGATGAGGCACGGAGAAATAGGGGTTATGATGGAAGACGGCGAGGAAGAAGAGTACGATGACAACTATGTGCCCCTGAATACGGTGATGCTACTGAACATCAAGATGCACTGACGATGTGCACGATGGTGCTGGAACGGCGAGCTGCTGAAGATCAAGAGGAACCGACGATGTACCCGATGATGATGATCTCCGTCGGGTCATTGTCGATGCAAGGACACAATGCGAAAGTCATAATGAGAAGCTGAAGTTCGATCACATGTTAGAGGATCACAAAAAGGGTTGTACCCCAATTGCGAAGATGGCAACACAAAGCTCGGTACGTACTCGAACTGCTGCAGTGGAAGGCAGAGAATGTTGTGCTGTTAAATGATTTGAGAAGCTACGAAAATAATGAAGAAGAAGCTTCCAAAGGATAACGAATTGCCCGACAGTACATACGCAGCAAAGAAGGTCGTATGCCCTCTAGGATTGGAGGTGGAGAAGATACATGCATGCCCTAATGACTGCATCCTCTACCGTGGTGCCTACAAGGATCTGAACGCATGCCCGGTATGCGGTGCATTGCGTATAAGATCGACGAGATGACCCGATGATGTTGACGGCGAGCCTCCGGAAGAGGGTTCTGCGAAGGTGATGTGGTATGCTCCTATAATACCACGGTTGAAACGTCTGTTCAGAAACGGAGAGCATGCCAAGTTGATGCGATGGCACAGTGAGGACCGTAAGAAAGACGGGAAGTTGATAGCAACCGCTGACGGGTCGCAGTGGAGAAAAATCGAGAGAAAGTACTGGGATGAGTTTGCAAAGGACCCAAGGAACGTATGGTTTGCTTTAAGCGCGGATGGCATTAATCCTTTCGGGGAGCAGAGCAGCAATCACAGCACCTGGCCCGTGACCCCTTTCCGCTTGGGCCCCCCGGGGAAAAAAGGGGGGGTTGGCGGTTCCCAGGGAAGGGCCCCTTTTTTTCCCCCCAAAAAGGGGTTTCCGGGCTGTTTCCCCCGGGGTCCCCCATTTTTTTAAAATATTTGGGGAAAAAAAACCCCTAAATTTCCCCCCAAAAAACCAAAGGGGGCCCCAAATTAAAGGGAAAAATTTGTTTTTAAGCGTGAAAAAATTAGGGAAAATGGCGCATGCCATGCATTAGCAGTGCGCCAATGCTTTAAAGTAATGCATATTCATATGATATCCTGCTGTTAATGCTGATAACGCATATGAAATAACTGCCACTATGAGTAGGGCTCATGCGCTTATGGCAGAACATTGATAAGTCTGCAAGTTTGAGCTTGTTAGATCTCACATCACTGCGCGATGAGCAGATTAGTGAGCGCATGGCTGTCTATCCACGTGCTCCGTGTGATCTGTACTAAGATGTTGCAACAGAGACTCCATATGTCGCATTCATCATGCATGCTGATCATCTGCTAGTCCATGGCACAGTCTGCAAGATTCCACTTCCAAATGATGTAACGTACTATTGGTTAGCTAAATGAGAATAGAATGTAAAATTAAGGTCGTTCAGTGAGCGTTTCTCTATCATCGATTGTGAACAGCGGCACATTCGTTGCCAGTCCTTTCACTCATGCAACATAATAATGCGTAAATGAACCATATATCATAACATACAATCTTCATTAAATATTATAACAGAAATCATCTAGAGTCAAGTAATGCATGCATAGATTTGCAACTTAATGAGTGATATACTGTGAGTCATGTCAATCAATGTAGATACATTGCTCTGTGCTAGTTTCATATACAGTTCAAAATCAACTGTTCTTAATTGCCACCAGACGGCATCTATGTCTATCAAGAATTAAGCATGCTAGGATACAATGTCACTTATGATGTTGAAAAATGCTCACGCGTTCGATTCATGCCTTGCATGTCATTTGACAGAAGATAATTTAACAACTTAATATTACTAGATCAGTCGCTCAATTGCATGGCGCTTAGTCAATGTGACTGAATGTCAAGTATCAGAATTACTTCAGCTATATCGCACTTCTTTAGTTAGAGAATAAATGTACAATATCGATTTAACGTCATCCGAAAGACGAAGCATTTGTAACATATGTTGTAGCAGCTTACTGCAATGCTCGCAGCTATTGCCTACTTCACTGATTACGAATAATCTAATTCAAACAGCTAGAACTAGCTCTGTCAATCAACTGCAAATAATCTGCTCACTGAGTAGATTGCAAATGATCACATCACATCGTAACGTATTGTAATGCCGCAAAGATACCTTCAGAATCTATTAACACATGTAATGCAATAGCTGTTGAATCTTGTAGCCATCTGAATCGTAAAAGACGCTAGCGCAAATCGACTAATGTTCATTAGATGCATGCTATCGTTGGAAAGTATATTAGCTAATACAATGTTCTCAATTGCACTCAAGCCTGATACTAGAGTGCTAGCGTGATTGTTGAGCACTATACATGTTCTATATGTGTTTACATGATAAGTTCGAACACGCTTTGAACACAATAATGCAGAGTCGAACATCGTGAGTTCAACAAATGACGTTTACTGACACTCACTCTTAGATTGACATTTGTATTACATCACAACTGCTTAAAATTGCTGGTGATATCGCTAAATGCGACACTCGATTGATTGATGTACACAGCATAACTTCGTATGTGACAACTGATTGATGGAGTCATTAAGCATGTACTTTCAGTCAGGACCATTCGTTAAGAGATTTGGAAGTTCTCAATGAACAATGGATTACATTTCTCACGATGACAAGATGAAGCACACCAACCATTAAGAGGATGCATCGGTGTTGCTGTTGACTCAGATCCTATCTTAATAAGATGAGGTCCTAATGGTATGAGGAGACTGTTGAACATAGTAGACTCAATAATTGCAGGCGAATTCTTGGTCTCAAGCACACTACAGTTCTCAGAACTCTACCTTAGGTGACCCGTATGTCGATAAACAAGAACATCGCGTCAAACACCGACGGGACATGCGATTACATGTAGAACACATCGAGGAACTTTCACAGTTGGTTGGAAAATCTCATGAAGGTACATGCAACTGTTGTGTGAGCATGTATTGTGCCAGGACCATCTTGACTGAATGATTTGGAAGGTCGAAGATAAATGGAACATTTTACACATTGACCAATGATGCAAAGAGCCCAACAAAACAGCTGTGTCTTTGCATGCAGCAATCGACAAGGGAACATACACATATGAGGTTCATAGTAGACATTGGGAACTGATACGAGTAGATTATTAAGTCCCTTTGTTAATGAAAGTGGGTCCACCTTCAAGGCGGGTCAAGGTAGACCCACATTGCGATAAACGCTGGATGAAAATTGGGTCGACGAACGTTCTCTAGCCAATGTGCACAGTTATCATGTGAAGGACATGCTACCAGGCGAGGAAAAATAAAGATTAGAACTGATACATCGATACATGAGCCAAATGTGCCACAAGTGTTTTCAGGATAAAGGACTCACGGAGTGAGCATAACATGTTAGTGAAAAGTTTCATGAAATTCCCTTTCTAAAATCAAATGACACAAGCATCACGAAAAGATGAAATTTCCATGTTACTGACCAATAAGCAACAAAGCAATAAAAAGTAAGACATTTCCAAGAATATTATGATGATACCATGCCGAATTTGAACAAATGTTTTCAATTTTAAAACTAATGGACTACGAAAGTTTAATTTTTTAAAACAAATGGCATAACGAAAGTTTATATTGTTGCTGAGTAGAAAGCAAAAAGATTAAAATAATAAAGCAAAATCCAAAAGACAAATAAATAATGTCAGAAACTTAAAACAAAAAACTTGAGAATAATAAAAATAGCAATAATAATATTTTTTAATAGAAACAAAATAAAATAAAAAAGTCAACAAAGAAACAAAAAAAGTGTTTTCAAACTTTTAAAACAATGGCACTGAATCATAGAAAGTTTATCATTTTTTCTAGAACTAAAAGCAAAGATAAAATACTGAAAGCAAAAGTAAGGCTAACCCTCTTGTAGAGCCCAGCTGAATCGACTGAAACCCTATAAAGGTCCAGATTCAGGCCCTTAAGGCTAGAGTAGGCTACAGAATGGCAGAGTAGCACAAGCCCTTTGAGTGCTGAGTAGGAAGCCGCCCACCTATAAAATAGGTCGTTAAGTGCCCCAAACTAGGGCAAGTGGGACTAAATCATTGTGGCCTGAGCACGCCCATGGCCTTTGGTCCGTTGGTGGCACCAACCGGACTAAAGAACATTAGTCCCGTTATGGGCACAACGTCCAATTGCCCCCTTTGATCGGTTGGTGGCACAACTTGGACAAACGCATCCCTTAGGTCGGTTGTGCACCAACCGGACATAAAAGCAACATTAGTCAGTTTGCTCAAAATTGCACTTTGGTCGTTGGTGGCACCAACGGACTAAGACATTACTGTCCAGAACGGCCAATGTCTGTATTTCGACTAGCAGTTTTCGCAAATGTCATCTGTTCTCTCGCCGCGCAGCCTCTGTCTCTGCTTCGTCAGTGGCCATACCGCGCACTAGGCCCGACCCTCGCCCGCCATACTGACGCCTACCGACGCCGACCTTGACCGCCCACGGCCAGCCCTGCACCGACCGCGCCGTCGCTTGGTGCCCCTCTCCCGACCCTCATGCGCCGTCGCTCGCATTCCAAGCTCCGTTCCCGACCCTTGCCTGCATGCCTTCCCCTTCAACCCGTCGCGTCGCTCGAACCACACGCCTGCACGCCGGTCCCCATGCCCTTTCCTCTTATTTTTTGTGCATTTTATGTATATTTCTCTGTGTATATATGTTCATATATGCAAAAGTTAGATTTTAGAAAAACTTTATAATGCAGAAGTTTCTATATGCAAAATTTATACATATAGTAAGTATATATAGTATGTATAGATGTATACGTATGTATGTGGATACATGAGGGGTGTATACCCCTCCGATAGCATTTTGTGCATTTTAGGTTAGTGTATATATATGTTGATGTATATATGCAAAGATAGATTTTTAGAAAATATACTATTTTTCTGTTGATGATATGATGATGTTTTTTAATATGCATTTTTTAATAGAGAGAAGAAGGGGATAGGAAGAGGAGAAATAAATAGAAGAAGAAAAAGAAAAGAAGAGAAAGAAGAAGAAAAAAGAATTTTTTCTATTTTTCTTCTTCTCCTCTATTCTTTTCTTCTTCTCCTCTTTTTTCTTCTTTTTTTCTTCTTCTTCCTTCTTCCTTCTTCCTCTTTCTTCATTTCCTTATTTTCCTTTCTCGGGGATAAGAAGAAAGAAGAAGGAGAAGAAGAAAGAAAGGAATAGAGGAGATAGAAGAAACTTTGACCGCTTTGAGGGGGTACGATGCCCCCTCGATAACATTGTATTCCCATGTATATGTATGTTTAAATCGTTGTCGATATAATGAGGGTGTCGAGGATCATGAGGTATTAGGGTCGGAACTAGGAGTAGAGTGGTTGAGGTAGTTAAGAGTCAAGGGTGAGAGGTTTCAGGATCGAGGTTCCTATAGTGTCAAAGTATTGAAGAAATCCATGGCTTCATCATTGGCAGGAAGTAACCATGGCATGATGGTGCAAAGTCCTCCAAAGTTGTTACTGGAATGGAGTCCCGGATAGGATAATTTGCCTTTTGCTGAACTTTTGTACCAAGCGCGGTATCCTATCTGGGACTCAATTATAACGGAGAGCATGCACTGTTCATACTAGCCTAATGATGAAGACATGGTTGTTGAATCCTTTGACACTGCAGCGATCAAACCCTCGATCTTGACCCCTTGAACCCGACGGCTCGGCGATCCCGACCCTCTACCCTACAGCAGGCGTCGATGCCCACGTTACTTGTGGGAGATAGATGTTGCTGTTCATTCATGACCCCCTCCCGATAGCTTCAACCCGTGGGGGGGTGATATTACCCCTCTAGCTTGAAGCGTTCTCGAGGCCACCTAACCCTTGAAGCGTTGTCGAGGCCACCCCAAACCCTAGAGAAGCGGCGTTGAGGCCACTAATATGATTCCTTATTGTGATTAGCTAGCTAGTTCTCGTTCGCCACTAATATATCCATATTTGTCATGTTTGAATAATAATTGCCATGTTGTAAATATTTGTAGAAACTATGGACACCCAAGAGCGAAGCACAAGAAGCGTTGTTGAGGACATAATCGCACAAGTGAAGTGATGCCGTCTGCTCGTTGATGTTTCTCAACGACAACGATGGTCTGGAAGGAGAGGTGAAGAAGCAGCTGGCTATGATTTACATGGCTCCGATGACCCAATGCCGGTGCAAGAAGGAGAGGGTGAAGAAGTGAGACCGTGAGGGGCGGCTCTGGTGATCGCAAACCCGAGTCCAGCCAGGTATATATATTAGTTAAGCCTGTCTGACTAGCTCTCGTCTTTGTTTTGGTATATATGTACACATATTAATTAACTCTCGTCTTTGTTCTTTTTCTAGCCCTCGGATCGAGCACAACCGGTAAAGGCGAGGCCGAAGAAAAAAGTTGAGCTCCGATGAAAAGTTTGAGATCATACAAATCGTAGCATGACGAGCCAACCGATTGAACCCTACGGACAAAGAAGGCATTTGTTGCTCGGTGCGGGGTTACGGTTGGGGACAAGATCGATCAGCATCCACCAATGGTATAAGCCTAAGCGAAGACCACGAGGTGTCTTGTGTCAATGATATCAGAAAAATGATCTTTGGACTGAGCTGAAGTCAAATTTTACCCTACTAGCTAGAGGATGATCCGGAGAAGCCAGTAATAGAGCCATTAATCAAGTCTTTTGCTCTTAAGAAGATGGCAGAACTATTCAGGAATTGGAAGAAAGAACTCAATCGTATGTCGAAAAAATGAGACACCAGAATTCAAGGGCAAATATGAGAAGATCGAGAGATGGTGGCCCGCATTTGTGGCCTACAAGACATCGGAAAAGAGTAAAAAGATGTGAGCGACAAACAAGAAATGCTGCGAAGAAGAAGCTTCACCATCGTGCGAAATCAGGTGGCTACCTCGTGGCCCGGCCTAAGTGGGCCAAGGCTGAGAATGATCTGCTTGATAAAGGATCGAACCGAGATAATGAACTGGCAGACCGTTGCGGACTTGGTTCTTGAGGGCGGCGGATCCTTGGACCCTATAACGGGAAGTGCATTTGGACGGACGAACAATTGGACATACCAGTCAAGAGGATTCAGCATTATATCGAAGCAAGCGCAGCAAGGAGATTCGTTCAGATAGGGAAAAGGGCGAGCTCACAATGGCCCTCGGGAATCTGAGCACCACTGGGCGGACACGAGGCACGCGGGCTCCGTTTCGTGGAAGGCTGGATTTCGGGCAGGGGTTACAAAACCCATGAGAGGAGGAAAAGCTGGAGCAGAGCCTAATGCGAGCGCTGCACGAAAGGTAATGGGGCTAGAGGAGCGAGAAGAGGAGCGAAGCAGCAGATCACAACAAAGCGACCTGCGAAGCTTCCCAGGAAGCTACCCGCCATCTCGGCGGAGAAGCAGCGTGGCTTCCACCGAGCTGCTTCAGCGAGCAACATGCCTTGCGGCTCCTGCCAGCTATCCGTGGATGCTATCACGAATGCTGAACATTGCCACCTTATGGCGCAATGGAGCAATTTGAAGGTCAAAGCGGCTGTTGGCTCTGTTTATCCTACTAAACCGACTCAACTTTCCTCTTGCGGCCGATTCGAGAAGGATATGCTAAGGTGATGGTCGATGAAATAACGGAGGATTTGAGGACCTCGGCTTGACCACCCTACCGGTGAAGGGAGTATCGGCTGGGTTACTGCTCGAAGACTCCATGCCTATGGCGGAAGGATCTCATCAACCTTCGAACTGGGCGCCTCCGCCTCCTCCTCCTCCTCCCGTGAGTCAGGCACTCCGCCTCCTCCACCGCCTCCTCCTCCGGTGAGTGGCGAGTGAGGGCACTCGGCTGGCTCCTTCTCCTCGGCGTGGCGGCTCCGTCTCCTTCTCCGCTTTGCCTTGGCGCGCCCGAGCAACCAGCCTCCTCCTTCTCCGCCTCGTCGGCAAGGCGGAAGAGACCCTGCCCGCTCCGGCTGCTCCCGGCGTCGTAGTCCTTCTCCTCCGCCTCGTAAGCAAGGAAAGAAGACATCCGCTCCGTCTGCTCTGCGGCGTCTAGCATTACAGCCAAAGCGGGAGGAGATACTGATTCGGTCCTTCTCTGAAGACTCGGAGAAGTTACCGTCTGAGAGGAAGCGGAGGAAGCGAAATCAGCGCGGACGAAGTGGATGACTGGTTTCAAGGGTTGAAAGCAAAGAGACATCCACCTCCGGAGGAAGAAGGTAGATCCGGTCAAGCGAAGCGCACTCGGCTGCTGACAAAACCACCCAAGTCTCCGCGAAAGGCAACTAAGCGCATTATTGGAAGGCATTTGCGGCGGAGAGGTCGGGAAGTACTGTCCGTGATCAAAGGATGAAAGAGAACGGCGAGCTGGAAACAAATTGCCCAGCTCGGTGAACAAACTGTCGTGCCCCCGCTCAAGGTGCCTGCCAGCGACGTACGTCGATCCGAGGATGGTGCCCGGTTATGGCAATCCTGCTGATTACCTGCTTGACGATGTACATTATGATTTCTTGGAGGTGCAGATACAAAGATCTCTGGTCTGGGAAGCCCCTCGTCAAAGATGAAAGCTCTCTATCAGCGATGATCTGAAGATTGCATGATTGGTACATGAAAACCTGCAAAGAGTCGAGGGAGAGTACTTTGTATTTGCGAGTTAAAAGGATCATGACCTCCTTGGAATTGAACTGTTGCCTATTCCATTTGAGGAGTTCTATCAGTTTTTCAATCAATTGGCCCTCGATAAAGCAACGGTCACCTGCTACTGTGCTGTAAGTAGTACTACTTCTGTCATTAAGTATCTCTATATAACTCAGCCTTTCATTGCATGTATTTATAAATATCCTCACTATATTATGCAGATTGAAGATCGCGAATTGAAGAAAGACAAGTGGGTGATATTGGGTTCATTAACACATATCTCATAGATGCAACTGAGGTTGAATTTACGTGCCAAAGATACGAGGCCAACTTGCTACAATCGTTGGTAATAAATGAACACAAAGATATAATACTCTTTCCTTACAACTTCAAGTGAGTGTTACTATCTTGTGGCATATTCGGTTTCCTTATTAGTCAGGTTATAGTAATGTAATATTGATGAGTTATGCATGTATGCGCAGCTACCACTATATTCTCCTAGAGATTAAGCTTGAGAAGGGAGTAGTAACTGTCTTTGACTCCAAGCGAAAAGATCCCAAGGAGTATCACGGACATGACTGAAATGCTCGAGAAGTAAGTTAAATCGATCATTATCCACCATATCAGCAACTTTGTTCATTTCTGATATCAAGTAATTGTTTTCTTTGTATGGCAGGGCTTGGGAAAATTCACCAAAAAGCTCCGGGACTACCGAAGAAGCTGCAATTTAGACACAGAAAGTAAGTACTATATAGTAGCATATTCCAGCGCATCTCCTAGTGATTCAAGCACTAGTTTCATCAATACCATTTAGCATGCTTGCTAATTATCAGTTTGATTGACATCTGTTTCTTGTAAAGTGGTTGTGGCAGGAGCAAGGGAATGATTTCTGTGGATACTACGTTTGCGAGTCCATCCGCCACCACGACCTGTGAGAGGAGCTACTCAGACAAACAATATGAAGTGCGTAAATAAAAATATTCACAATTTTATTTTATTACCATCATTTGTGTTGAGTTTCATTCATTCATATATATATATATATATATATATATATATATATATATATATATATATATATATATATATATATATATATATATTGACCCTTTCTTAAAATTAGATGTCTAGCGGGATGAACTCCTAGCACCAGATCGCATGCGAGCAATTCAAGAGGAATTGGCGGCATTCTTTCTTGACCACGTGATCGCTGAAGGCGGAGAATACTATATGGACCACGCGTCCAGTATTGTAAAAAATAACTATTGATGTAAAGAACAAAAGGAGGAGTACCTAAGAAAGTGAAGGTGCAAAGTTGGCATGAAAAAACTGAAGAGCAAATGAAGAGGAGAAAGAAGAACATATTATCCCTACGGCCAAGCAAAGAAAAGATAAACTGGTTTTTCTCGCGCTTTCATAAGGTTTTTATCTAGGTAGTGATTTCTACATATATACCCTCTACATGTCAACACTGAAAAAAAATGGCCCTGTATTAGTGAGCAATACATGCATGTTTTCGTCGCTGCTCCGCTTTCCTAGCTGTCAATTACGCTCTCATGAGTCGGACCAAACAACACAATTTGTTTTTTTGGTTCTTTTCACATTATGTTTTTGCTATCCCTTTCTCTGGTTTATTTAGGTAAAACACACTAACATTTTTTTAGAAATACACAAACATGGACACTTCATATAAAATATTTATATACAATGAAATTAACTTACTAATGTATATGTAATCAAATTAATAATAAAAATATCATGTGTTAGCACATATAAAATATAATCCATGTCGTCTATAAGCATTTTTTCTGATGTTGTCTTTCTCGATTAATTTTTTCTATTATCTATTAGCACATTTTATTGCTCGCTCCAAATCATCTAATCATGCATGTATGGTTGTTGGTCAGCCCTTGTCATATGCATACGTAGTACAACAAACAAGTGGCAGTTAACAAATGAAATATCATTGTCGCTAGGTGTGCTCGTCGTTCGTGACATGTTTTAATTACCGATCAAGTAACCATACTATATATGATTTGGGGAGTCGTCACACCCTCAATAAGTTAATACGAGTATGTTACTAACCGGCCAAACTAGACGACCTTAGGCTCGTCATAAAATAACCCAATTAACCAAATGAGTCGATTAATTGGTATGCTAGTGACGTCTCACCTCAGCGTTTTGGTATGTCCGTCTTTAAGGATCGAGACGCTCAAACAAATACTACAAGTTAATTAATGCAAACTTGTTTTTTTCTTTCAGCGTAGTGAACGAAATCTTGTTATGTTCGATTTTGGCCACCACAGTACTCAATGCTGACTTTTATTTTCGGATTGGGTTGAATATTGCTGCAACTTTAGGAGGGTTATAGAAAGAGAGATGATCGGGATTAACCATAAATAAGTGGGCCCGAGTGGGCTAGGAGCAGTGGCGAGTGGTTAGATATAAATTTCAGCATGAGGCAAACCAATCAAAAATTTATCAAGAGTAGGCCAATTGTTTTTCTAAAGTACTCCAACTTTTTTACTTTGAACATACTAGTATTTCTCCATGGTGCAATCAAACTTGTGCAATGATCCTATTGTTTTCAACTCTCACGAATCAAAGATAGAAGCTATAAGCCCTGCTGAGCCAGATCTTATCTAATTGGCCAACACGTACGTACAAGCTGTTGTCATCCATAGCTATAAGTGTTGTGAGCCTGTGACATGATTATACTTTCATGTATTCATGACAGTGAACAACCACCAAGACCACGACGGTGGCGACGGCGACTACATGTTTGTATGACATGCATGCACTACCACCGTACGTTACTACCTAATTAACCTCATGCCTGTGCTGGAAGTCAAACCACACCTTAACAATACAACATTGTACACCTGCAAAAAAAAACAATACAACATTGTACGGTTGTTGCCGTGGGGCAGTTAGGAGTGTGTAGTTGCAGCTTGCAATATCTCCTATAAAAAGCTGGCATGCAAGTCTAGGTCCATAAGCAAGTTTTCTGAGTTCATCATACAAGGAGAATATGGAAACCAAGAGTCTTAAGAGTGTGATTCTGGGAATACTCATACTAGGCCTAGTCCTAGAGCAAACCCAGATAGAAGCTAGGATCTGTTGTTGTTCTGCCACCGCATATAACTGCTTTAGATATTGCAGTATCACAGGTGATATTCTCAGATGTGTAAAGAGATGTGGCTGCCAAAGGCTGCAAACTTGTCCTCCTTGTGTTCGTTTCAATCTTTACCCGGACGCAGGTAATATGCAAACCCATTTTTTCATATATTTTTAGCTGTTAATCTGTTACGTACAAAATATTCCTTTTAAATACAAGACGTTTCGTACATAATGCTATGCAAGCTGGGATGTACATCCTCATTTTGCGCTAGCATGAGCACCTATGAGATAATTCATTATGTACCTTTGGCTTGCTTATTTTTTACGCATTGTCAGTTAGTGATTGTTTCTAATGCGAGCTATTTTCCATCGGTGGTTGGCAGTGAACAAGTGAACGATGTCGCAGAGCACTGCAAAAATGGATGCTACCGCCTCTGCACCAAGGATACTTTTGTTGCCAAAGTTATTGCTTAAAAAAGTGTAAGCACCGAGATTTCATGTTGAAACCACAGGCGCATCGATGTTATGTTGAATAATTGGGTATCATGTCCAATCCAGTGTGTCACCTTATTTGTGTTCCTTTCTATATATTTCTACAAAGGGTCTTGGTGGTGCCATTTTCATGAAAATGCTCTCATCGTTTTGTAATAGTTGGATATCATATCCAATATAGTGTAACATCTTATTATGTTGTATGTGATCGTCTAGTAAATGACAATTTAATTGTGTTGTTCTTTTCTAGTTGTGTGATAGTTTATGTACTTTTATTCAATTAATAATGTGTGCTCAGTGTATTTTTGATATACCCATAAAATATCCTTGACCATGGCAAACGTGAGGTGCACATTGTGGAAAACGTAATTCTACTTACTTGTGACTGTTTGTGGCAAACTAATTCTTTTCATAACCAGTTAAAGTGGTACCCCTTGGTAATGATTAGTTTTGTTTGGGTTTGGAGCTATAGGAAATCTCCACCATATGACAAGCAAAGTTGATATGTAACGTATATTTTCTTTGGGCTTGCCATGCTACATAGGGAAACCATGCCATAACGGAAGAAACCGTAAAAACGATATCTTGGGTTTTGAGAACCCTAAAAGTCATTACTTATAAAATTATAATAAATGTCAGCCTTTAATATTTGATTTCTCTGATACTACAAATTGGCAATAGCTACACATGATAGCTTCACAATGTTGAATATTCATTATCTGAGCACATAATGAAGTGTGGTCAAAAATCCTAACTAGCACTACAACCATGGGCAGATTTGGGCCCCAGGCAGTCCAGGCCACTGCCTGGGCGTGGGGAATTTTCTCGGCGTATATGGGGAGCAACTAATTAATGAGCGCTCCTTCGGGAGCCTCGCAACGATCAGCGACACTTGGCGCGCTCTCAGCCATTCGCCACGTGTCGCGCTCTGGGCGCTTCCTCCGGATTCTTTTTATTTTTCCGCACGCGTTTTCGGCGTTTTAAATAGTTTTTTCGGGTTTTTTTGACGTGTTGGTTTTCTACCGGTCTTCCCTAGCTTTTCGACCAAAATTTTTTTTAAAAAAATAATTTTTGCACAAAAAACGCATTTTTTTCACGAGAGTCACGGTTTTTTTTTTTCACAAGAGGCACGGTTGTGCTTTCGCGAGAGGCACGGCCGTGCCTCTTGGAAACGGAAAAAATGTATTTTCTTTTTTTTTTTCGCGAGAGGCACGGTTTTGCTTCCGCGAGAACGCGGTTGTGCTTCGCGAGAAACGCAGGCGTGCCTCTTCGAAAAGGAAAAACGCGTTTTCTGTTTTTTCTTTCGCGAGAAACGCGGTTGTGCTTTCGCGAGAGGCACGGGCGTGCCTCTTTCGGAAAGGAAAAAAACGTTTCTGTTTTTTTTCTTTCGCGAGAGGCACGGTTTTGCTTCAGCGAGAGGCACGGTTGTGATTTCATCAGAGGCACGGGCGTGCCTCTTTCGGAAAGGAAAAAAACCGTGTTCCCGGTTTGGTTTTTTCATCGGGTTTTTTCGTCCGGTTTTTTCGTGAAAAAAAAGTTCATCAAAACCTAACAACATGGGATCTAGTTTTGAAGATATCGACACGAGGAATCCAACGGCGAAAGCGGTTCGAGATTTGGACGCACGGTTTAAGAGATAAAACGTTTTGAATAAATAAATCTATGAAAAAAGGGAAAACTCCCAGGTTGCGGCAAGTGGCGCACATGCAGTGCACCACTTGTCGCAACCTGGGGAGTTGGAGTGATCTCCGCAAGGAGTACTCCTTAATTAGTAATTTCGGCTATATGTTCAAAAAATAAATATTGGCCTGGGGCGCAGCCCACTTCCCAGCCCAGGCAGCCCAGGCCAACTGGCCCAGCCGCCCTGGCCAACTGCCCGCAGCGCAGAAACGCGCAAGGCGCAACCCCAGCCGCTGCCCGCAGCTGCCTCTGGTCCCCACATGACTGCTTCCCCGATTCGACGAACCCTAGCATCGCCTACAGTCGGCGCCGCCCGTCGCCATCGCGGCACCGCTTGCCATCGCCGTCGTGCCGGTCAGATCTGTCTGGCAGCGCCCCCACCCCCTCTTCCAGTCTCCGTTGACTCGTCGTGTCGGTCAGCTCCATCAGGTTTCGCCGTTGCCGGCTGCTTCCCTGCCCGGCGTCCGGCGAGGACGCGAGGTGGTCCTCAAAAATCAGTTTGTTTCCCGACGCAAAGGTACTGGTTTGATCTTTGATGGCTTGATGCCCATGTGATGCCACTGTTTTTTTTGTAGAGGCCACACTGCCACTCTTTGATGATGCTTTTAGTTGCTAAATGCCATTGTTGTCGTTTGGTGCCACATTGCCACTGTTTGTTAGATGTGGAAACCATTTAGATATTGAATTTTTAGTTTCTATAAAATTTTACAGGAAGGCAAGATGAGTAAAAGAAACAATACATTGCACTCTCTTTTTCAAGTTCGAACCATGGGTGCCGCGGAAACAGGCCCTTCAATTCAAATAACGGATAATACCCCTAGAGTTACTCAAACCCGGCGATGTTGAGTCAGACCCCGATAAGAGAATACCAAATGAGGATTTTACCTGGTGCAACCACAATAGTGGAAAGGGCATTCTTAGCAACGAGCATTATCAAGACTTGATTGAGGAACAAATTGGGTGATGATTGGATGAATCATAGAATGGTACTCCCTCCTTCCCATAATGTTAGGCATATTAGTTTTTGCACGGAAATTAGCGCAGGTTTACTTGAGCGATCCAATCTCAAATGAAGAGGACGCTATGAGCTAACTGCACGATAGACCTAGCCAACAATTTTTTTACGTTTTCAGAAAAATAGGGATTGTTAGTGATGGCTGTAACTGAATGAGAGATAAAGCCACATGTGTCTTAGATTATGGGATTGCATGAGAATGTTATATGCCTAATATTTTGGGAAGGAGGGAGTATGTTACATTGAGCGAGATGCATTTGTTAGTATTGAAGAAGCAAAGATCATCGAGCAATTTTAAGGTTATCGCACACGCTAAGGCCTTTTGCCTCGTCCTAGATGTAAGTTTTTACATTTTGCACTTATTTGTATTTCAAAAAAATTTAATTGAAGGTTTAGTTTCTTCTGCGATTGAAGATGTAGTCATGGGAGGCTCAGATCAACCAATCCTTTGATTTGGTATCTATCTTTTGTATCATCTATATTTGCTACATATTATTTTTTGATTTGTCTTGCTTTATTATATGATCCATCATGGAACAAATGTTGCATATTCTGTTTGGTTTCTTATTAGTTATGCAACATGATTGGCTTTTTTATGCCTCAAAACTGGAATTTTTTTAGGGTAGTTTTTAGCCCTTAGTTTCTCGCATGGGGCGTCAGTCAATCCTGGGTCCGCCATTGACTACAACATTCATCACGGAGCAACTAGTTGTGGCGCACCTTCGGAGCCTCCCGATGATCACTTGAGGGTGGGCTGAGGCGCCACGTGTCGCACTCTGGGCGCTCCTCCGAATTCATTTCTTTTATTTTTCCGCACACGTTTTCAGCTTTTTAAACTGTATTTTTGGGTGTTTTTTTACTTTTTGGTTTTCCATTGGCCTGTTAGCTTCTGGGCCAAAAATAAATTTGATTTTTTTGAGTAAAAACACGTTTTTTTCTTTCGCGAGAGGCACGGTTGTGCTTTCGCGAAAGGCACGGTCGTGGCTCTCAGAAACAAAAAAAACACGTTTTCAGTGTCTTTTCCTTCCGTGAGAGGCAAGGCCGTGCCTTTCAAAAATGAAAAAGACGCGTCTTCTATTTTTTTTCCTTCCGAGAGAGGCATGGTTTTGCTTCTACTAGAGGCACGGTTGTGCTTTCGCGAGAAGCACGGCCGTGCCCCTCGGAAACAAAAAAAAACGTGTTTTCTGTTTTCTTTTATTTCTGCAAGAGGCACGGTTTTGCTTCCGCGAGAGGCACGACTGTGCTTTCGCGAGAGGCATGGCCGTGCCTCTCGGAGACAAAAAAATGTGTTTTCTGTTTTCTTTCTTCCGCAAGAGGCACAATTTTGCTTCCGTGAGAGGCACGGTTGTGCTTTTGCGAGAGGCACGGCCGTGCCTCTTTCTAAAAGGAAAAAGTGCTCCCGATTCGGTTTTTCTGTCCATTTTTTTGTGATTTTTTTCTTAAAACCTATCAACATGGGATTTAGTTTTGAAAATCTAGACGCGAGGATGCCAATGCCACTACAGAAAACAACTAGTTTGCCGTCAGTGGGCATCTTTGCTGTCAGCTTTTGTCAGGGCAGACGGCAAAGAGCATATTTGTCGTCAGCTGCTGACGGCAAAGAGCATATTTGTCGTCAGCTGCTGACGGCAAAGAATTACTGAAGGTAAAAAAATATTTTGCCGGCTGCGTTTTCTATTACTGGCGGCAAAGAATCTTTGCCGTCTATCTTTTTTTTTACAGACAACAAAGAGTATACTTTGCCGTCTGTAATAAAAAACAGACGACAGAGACTTTGTCGCCTGTCTTTTTTATTACAGACGGCAGACAGCAAAGAAGAAGCACACCACGCGGATAGATCACGCAGATCGATGACGTGGCAGCCCCCCACCACCCGCGTGAACCCACCCCCGTCCCACCCACCCATGCAGCCCACCGACCCGAGACTCCACTCACGCCCACCCACAAACATGCCCACCCACCCACCTCGCTCGATCCCATCTCCTGCCTCCCTTCTCTCAATCCCCACTGCACCACCACTCGTCTCTACCTCGCCGGACCCCATCGCCTCTCATCGCTAGAAGTGAGGGCGCCTCAGCTTGCGCTGGCGAGGCCAACCGGGAGCGGCGCTCTCCGACGACGTTGACGGCCAGGAGGACAAGGAAGTGTAGCGCCCCCTCGTTCGCCCACCGGAGCCCGCGCCACCAGGCGCCCCCGCCTCCGCCCGCGTCCGTCGGGCGCTGCTGCCTCCGCCCGCGTCCACCGCGGAGCTTGCCTCCGCCGCGCCGTCCGACCGCCGGAGCTCGCCTTGCTCGCCCCACTGGACGTTGCAGGGAGCAGCGCCGGACACGAGAGGCCACTACCGCTCGCCCCCATCGGGTGCAAGACACCGAGCGACTGACGACGGGCGCTGCACCGCGCCTGCTGCAGTCTGCAGCAGGTGCGGCAGAGTTCCTCGGCCCTCTTTCTCTATAGCATGAATGTATAAATTCATTATAAAAATATTGATGTTGAGTTCTGTAAATTGATGTATAAAGAATGTTGTAGCTGCCAATATTTGATGGTAAGGTGTCATGCGAAGCGATTGTAATAGACTTGTTGTGTAAATCGATCTATAAAGATGCAAACTCTTTGCCATCTGTATTTCGCTCTTTGCCGTCTATACTCGCCAGACGGCAAACCATACGATGAAAACGGTTCAAGATTTGGACGCATGATTTAAGAGATAAAAATGTTTTGAATAAATGGATGTATGAAAAGAAAAACTCTCAGGTTGCGAAAAGTGGCGTGCATCCAGTGTGCCACTTGTTGCAACCTTAGGAGGTGAGTGATCTTTGAAAGGAGTACTCCTTATTTAGTGATTTCGCATTCATCATCTCATGCATGCTGGAGTTATATGGGCCTAGCCCAGTACAAAATCCCGATGATTCCTAAAATATACTAGTAGAACGCCCGTGCGTTGTTACGGGCTATGATGCATATAAATGAATGAAATAAATGATTAAGGTTCGTCTCCAAGGTCGAAGCTTGTTCATTCCTCATACATCTGGACGTGTTTGTACATCAAACGGGCGCCACGTTGCCATGGTCCCTTTTTTTCACTTTTCATATAAAACTTCACATGTATGAAACAATAACCATAATATTCTACAAACAATAAAATTCCATGTCGTCTAAAATACATGCATACAAAGCTTAGAATTCAACCTGATAAGTATGGAAAACAATGATTCAACTAAGTAATGTAGCATATCTACTTTGGCACGCTTACAAAATTCATATACAATGTAAGATATGTTGTCTTTAGCTTTCAGATGGTATTTGAGCCAGTGTACCAAAAAATGTCTTCCTTAGATTGTAACCATCCAGCGCAAGCAATATATGCCGTTAGCATGAAATATGCTAGCCACCTTAGACATTATCAATGCCTTCATGGTTCAACTTTGAACTAAGCGAAGATTCCTTATGATCAACGTGGCAATCAGGGCATATGTGATCATTTGAGCAACCTTTATACAATCGGCTGTCGTATATGTGTGATTCATGCAATCTGGTGAGATAAGTATGCCCTCTTGGCAGCTTTCCATTTATCATGCATATCACAAAATCAAGCAGAGTCTCAACTTCCAACTAACGTGCATCTTATGAAACAAAATGACGAATGGTGATAAATAGTACAGTCACTGATTCAAAATCTACTCGCACAGCTACTTCATGACACATACTTGGTGTTTTGTAGAAGTAATTTAGCTGTGAAATGGCGTCCTAGCTAATTGGCCTCCCAGCCCCCCTCTGAGGCGCAAATTAAGCTCCACCTCCAGTTTGAACAAGATCTCTGTACATGTGAGCAATGAAAGGCTCAGCGATTAAGATTCTGCACTTAATTAAACAATGATGTCACCCAGCTCATCCCGATTTAGTTTATGCCCGTCTACAAGAGATGAGCCGTATACGATGCCTTGATTTAACAATGGCAGTGTATTTTAGTCTTGCCCAAAACGTAGTGTATGCAACCTAATCTAGTCAATACGACCCAAGAGGACTGCATCGGCTGAGTCAAGTCTGGAACTAAATGATTTTTCTTAGTGCGCAACTCGCCCCATCGGTTGTTGAAGGGCTTCTGCCTATACCGGTGTCGGCATCCCAAGACCTTGTTCAAACATAGTTTTGTTATTGCACGTCTAAATCGCGACACCTCTCTCAGATCTGAATTTATGTGTAAGTTTACCAGCAATAAGCTTTTCAAAAGAAATTCCCAAATCAGTAGATCGATGCAGAAAGTCACGTATTAACTAAAGAGTCTTGAAGACAGCAGCACGCAACCCAAATCGTTGGCTTTTGGTTTCACAGCTGAGATGTCAGATTCTCAAAAACCATATTATCTCTCAACTGCTGTACAATTTTCTCATTGCCTCAGGCTGGAAATTAATTAAGAAGAGCTGCAACGGTAGATTTTTCACTTGCAGCACTAACTCGTATTTCGTGTCACTACACCATGACAAAAAATTAAGGGCAATTAACTACCAGGAATAAGCAAGAATTGGGGGCGATTAACTGCCTGGAAAGCTTTATATGCCGGGCAATAATGTATAGGTCAATGCATCTGCCGGGAATGTGGAAGCTAGGTAGGCAGGCCATCTGCCGGCATCTTTTGGGGCGGCCCAATTGCCCCAAATTCATTTTGAGGGCGAATGCACTGCCCTTAACCAGTTGGCGCGGAATTAACGAATTGAGGCCCAAAAAGCGCGCGAGGCAAGTCACGGGAGAATGAAAAATTAGAAGACACTGGAAGCCCACCGTGGCCTTTTCCCCCTCCTCTTTCCCCTTCTCCACACACTGCATCTCGAAAAAAATACATCTCGACGCTCTCCCTCCCTCAGCAGCCGACCGCACTGCATCTCGCCGTCGCCGCCAAACCCTAGCGCCGCCGCCCCTCCGTCGACCCACCGCCGCCCCTCCGTCGACCCACCGCCGCCGCGCCCCCATCCCGTGCATCGACCCACCGCCGCCGCCCCTGCGTCGACCCGGCGCCGCCGCCCCTATCCCCTGCATCCACCCGTCGCCTTCATCCCCTGCCTCGACCCGCCGCCGCCGAACCTGCATCGACCCACCGCCGTTGACCCCATCCCCTGCATCGACCCACCGCCGTCGACCCCATCCCCTGCATCGACCCGGCGCCGCCCCCATCCCCTGCATCGAACCACCGCCGCCCCCATCCCCTGCATCGACCCGGCGCCGCCGCCCCTGCATCCACCTAGCGCCGCCGCCCCCATCCTCTGCATCCACACCGCAGGAGCATCCCCAATCCAGCCCGCCGCCCCTGCATCCACCCAGAACCACCGCCCCCATCCTCTTTATCCACGCCACAGGAGAATCCCCCAATCCAGCCGGCCGCACCAGCATCACGCAATCCAGCGCCGCCGCCCCATCCCCTCCATCACCCCACATAGCTGTCCCAGTGTACAGGCGAAGCTGAATTAAAAAGATCTCAACTTTGTGGGATATACATACAAAAACTTTGATGCTGTTAAAGGATTAAAACATGCAGGTTTGTGTCTTTGACATAATTTTGTACGTTGTGAAATATGGCTGGATTGCAAGTATGGATTTCTTTTCTAGTGTTATTGGCATTTTTCTCATATCATAGTCATTATGTTTTGTAAACTGATAAATGACAGTTTTTCATAGTATAAACATGCTATTAGGTAGCTTCACCACTTGATGAAAAATGACCAGTATCTAAGTGGCATACATGTTGTTTATAATCCTTTGTTGTTTATTAATCTATAAATGTTTGCAGATATGCAAAGGAGCTCATCACTAAAAAGGCCCTCTATTGGTGCTATATTCCCCAAGGACAACGCCTCCCGATACCCTTCGCCATCCTCGCCCCTGGTTCACCTCCTATGCCACCTACTCGTCAACTGATCAGCAGGAGCAGCAACAGCCTGAGAGTCACAGATAGAGGTTGCACTGAGTTCTATTCTCTGTTGTCACAAGTCTGCATTTAGAACATGCAAAGTTTTTCTTTTTTTGCTGAGGTAGTAAACTTGGCTATGAGCTATGAGTCTAATAGAAGATCCTTGTAACTTGAACTGTCAGAACATGATTCCTAATTTATGCCTATCAGGTGCTATTTAGAGTATATGACTTGGTACTTTTGATTTAGTTTCATTAATGATCTGGATGATAAACTGGACAAGTTTGTGGTACTTTTTGATATGCTAAATGTAAGATCATAACTGCATGCTAGTTGGTTATTGTTCTTCATCTAGGGTAATTATATTTTTACGCGTTCCAGGAACCAGCCTAAACCAGACTTTAAGGACAAGTTTAAGATCTAGGTTGGGAAGTGAAGAAGGTATCAAGCTGCAGCCATCAATAATTGAACAAGTGCCACTTGCAGCTTCTGGTGAGATTCTTGATCATAAGACTTGATATTTTTATATCATTGTGTGGTATCTTCTGATTTTAGTTTGAATACCTTGTAATTTGATTCTATCATTGCATGGTAATATTAGACTATATTTCAAATATTCGAGTGTTGCTCTGGTTTGTAATTATTGATTTGTGTTGGCTTGCGATAATTAGGCAAGGGTTCAAATTTAGTACAAGCACTCGTGATGGACAAGAGTTGGATGGATCATGCTAGGTACAACATTAAGATGAACACGCTTTCCACTTTATATAATATTATCAAAGGATTATCTATTGATGAATCAATAATTGTAGGCATACAAAAACGTATATTGAAGGGGTCAAACAATTTATACAATTTGCATTTACCAATTCTGCTAGAGGGAGCAAGATATTATGTCCTTGTAAAATCTGTGTGAACTGTGCATGGAAGGAATCTAGTGTTGTCTATGAGCACTTAGTATGCGATGGGTTCTTGGAAGGGTATAAAAATGGTTGTATCATGGGGAGGGACCATTATGCCTTCCACAACGGTGCGAGCCTGTCAAGTTTCAAAACGACGAGGTTGAAGATGAGGACATATTTGAGGTACTTGATGAGATACCTGAAATGCTCGAAGATATAGGACATGAATTTGGTGAAGTTGGGGATGGTGGTTGGAATGATGGTGACCTAAGGGAGGATGGAAGTGATCCAAATATAGAGGCATTTCACCAATTATTAGATGATGCAGGGCAACAACTTTATCCTGGGTGCACAAGCTTCTCAAAGCTACACTTTGTAGTTAGATTACTCCACACCAAATTTCTTGGGGGTTGGAGTGATAAGAGTTTTAACATATTGCTAGAGCTGCTTAATAAGGCCTTTCCAGGGGACTCGCCACTTCCTAAGAACTTTCATGAAGCAAAGAAGATGATAAAATGCCTTGGACTAGGTTATGTTAATATACATGCATGTGAGAATGATTGCATATTATTTCGAAAGCAATATGCAAATGCAGACCAATGCCCTATATGCAAAACTTCTCGATGGAAATCTGAAAAGAAGAGCCTTGATGGGAAACGTGTGCACCAAGTACCAAGAAAGGTTCTTCGTTATTTTCCAATAAAGAAGAGGCTTCAGCGGCTATTCATATCAAAGAAGAGTGCAACAGATGCAAGATGGCATGATGAAGGACGCATAAGAGATGGTTTAGTGAGGCATCCTGCAGATTCTCCTGCATGGAAACATTTTGATGCGACACATCCAAAATTTGCTGAAGATAGTCGTAACATTAGGCTAGCTATAACGGCAGACGGATTTAATCCCTATCGATCTATGTACTGTAGTAGCTATAGCATCTGGCCTATCATGTTGATCCCCTTGAATTTGCCTCCTTGGTTATGCATGAAGCAGCCAAATTTCATCCTTTCCTTATTAATTCCTAGCCCAAAGTCACCTGGGGAAGACATGGATGTCTATCTTGAACCACTTATTGATGATATGGTCGAAATGTTTGAAAAGGGCGTTAGAACTTTTGATGCTTCTACAGGAGAGTCCTTTGACTTGCATGCTGCCATATTATACACCATTTCTGATCTCCCTGGTTTAGGTCACCTATGTGGATGTGTCACCTCTGGGGGATATGGTTGTCCAGATTGCCACTTGCACACTTGCTCTCTTCGGCTGGCAAAGGGCATGAAGAATTTCTATATGGGTCATAGAAGGTTCTTGGATGCAAACCATGAGTATAGGTTTGATGAAGAATCTTTTGATGGTATGGAGCTTCGAGAGGCACCTATACCACTTACCGGAGAAGAAGTTTTGGCTCTAACAGAAAATATGCATACTGTTTTTGGAAAGAACCCCGTAGGAAAGACAAATAAAAGGAAGCATAAGGATGGTGAACCGGTAATCTGGAAAAGAAAATCCATATTCTTTAATTTACCATATTGGAAAGACTTGCTGCGGCCTTATAATTTAGATGCAATGCACATTGAGAAGAATGTTTGTGAAAACATAATGAACACACTTTTGGGCTTCGTCGGAAAATCTAAAGATAATTTGAATTGTCGTCTTGATCTACGAGATCTAGGTATACGAGCTGATCTTCATCCTACTGACTTAGGAGAAGATTCATATTATGTACCTCCAGCACTTTACTTAATGACCTCCGAGCAGAAAAAGCTATTTTGTGGAGTTTTTAAAGGGTCAAGTTTCCTTATGGCTATGCTTCTGATTTATATTACCACGTCCATGTTAATGAGAGAAAATTTACTGGATTGAAGAGTCATGATAATCACATTCTCTTGCAAAATTTACTTCCATTGGCAGTTAGAGGAACATTGCCCGAGCACGTTGGCATTGCATTGACACGTGTGAGCAGATTCTCCAAGAAAATTTATGCACCCGTTATTTGTGTAAGTGATATGGAGAAGCTAGAGGAAGAAATTGCTGAGACATTAAGAATTCTTGAGACTATATTCCCTCCATCCTTTTTTGATCTTATGGTCCACTTCATGGTCCATCTTCCAGCCCAACTGAGGCTTTGGGGCCAGTAAAATACACCAACATGTTCCCAGTTGAAAGGTCAAATTCTGCACCTATTTGTTAGTATCATAAAAAACCTTTTTATTTTTTACGCTCATATGTGCTATGTCAATCATGTATAGGTTTTGATGAGGTTAAAAGGATATGTTCGCACCAAGAGTCATCCAGAGGGGTCAATTGCAGAGAGTTATGTGTTTGATGAGTGTCTCACTTTTTGTTCTCGTTATTTACAAGACTGTGAGACTAGATTTAGTCGACTTAATGCAAATGAGCTTGCTGGTCCTAGCAGCACTCCTAGTACTATGCCCTTCTTTGACAACACGGGTCGGCCTTTGGCTGGAAAACATGATGTGACTTTGGACAATAAAACATGGCTTCAAGCACATAGATATGTCTTATTTAATTATGATCATATTGAACCATACTTGAGGTCAGTTATGTCATATGTCAAACATTTGTTTTCATAGAGTGAATTTGTTTCCCCCTATGTTACTCAAATTTGATTTAACTACTGCAGAAAGCATGCTGAGTTTTTGTCCTCAACCGATCATCGAAATATTAGTCGCATCCAGCATGAAAAATTCCATGAGTGGTTTAAATTACATGTGGCAGAGCTAGTAGAGAATGGTGAAGAAGTGTCCGAAGAGATCCAAACTTTAGCGTCTGGACCCTTCATTGCTGCAAAAACATATAGCAGCTATACTATAAATGGGGTAAATTTCCACACAAGGTCCTACGATGATGGTAGGCGCAGCCAAAGTAGTGGAGTTGCTCTAGTTGCACAAACATCTACAAATGCTGAAAATCTTATAGTGGGGAGTAAAATATATTATGGTGTGATAACAGAAATTCTGGAATTAAACTATCAACACAAAGGAAATATCGTGCTATTTAAATGTGATTGGTTTGACAACCGTGTACCAGACAAGTGGGTAAAAGTTGATAAATTTGGCATCACGAATGTGCAGGCGAAGCATTTATTTAACTCTGGTGAGAAATTGTCTGATGAGCCATTCATTTTGGCTTCGCAAGCAACTCAGGTGTATTATGTTGAACATACCACTGACAAAGATTGGTATAGCGTTGTTCAGTCCAAACCGGGAATCCTTTATGATATTTTTGAAAAGGAAATGAGAACTTTGAGAAAGTTGATGAACATGTGGTTATGTTCCCTGATTTAGATGCTAATGTAGATCTCCGGGTTGATCTTAGAAGTGCACCTCGTATCAGAGAAGATATAGATGGAACAATTGTTCGACAGGTCAAGAAGGATAAGTATGTAGTTTTTAGCTTTTAATATTTCTGCAAAATACCTCTTCTAATTAATATTCATGTGTTCCTCTAGTTCAGATTGTTCATAAGACACCCTTTTTAACCAGTCTTGTAAGACTACATCTTTGTTTTTGTATTTCAGATTGCATTAAACCTTTTTCTAATTCAGATATTTTATCTTTTTTCAGGAAAAAGAATGGCAAACGGAGGAGAAAGGGCTAATACTACTTCATATGAAGAAGTGCGGGCAGAGACTCTAAGGCTGAACACAGAGAAGTTGCATCAATTAATTCCAAGACTTGCAGAGAAGTCTTCGCATGAACAAAACAACAAGACAAAGGTGATGGTAGCCTTCCAAGACTTGCTTGTGTGTTGATTCAACTGTGCAGGTGTATGGTAGCTATTTAACAACATGTGCTTATCTGCAGAAAAGGCAACACACATCTAGTCAGCCAGCTCTTGAAATGCCTAGACACATACTAAGATCGGACACTGCTAGAGCTGATTCTAGGCACGATGATGAAGACATGCGAGATGCTGCATTAGAAGAGAATGAAGATGATATTAATGCAGCGACACAACATGGTAGGTAGTTCTATTTTTTTAGGCATTTAACCTTTTTCATTTCGGATATCTAACTAATTCTTTTCTATGTTCATATAGATGGTGGTCAACAACAGAAGAAGCATGGACGCAGCTATACTAGAAAGGCCGATATACGCTCAAGAGGGAACCAGCCACCAATTAGGGTAGAGATCAATGAGAAGGGACAGCCTGTGGGGGACAATGCCACCGAGTTTGCAAATTTTATAGCCACACTGGTTAAAAATAGTGAGATAGTATCACTTGCCAAACCTGATTGGAGGTTGGTTGAGCCAAAGCAAAAGCTTTTATTGTGGAATACTTTGAAGGTAACTTCTGTGATGCACACATAAAAAAATTTCTTATGGACTTATGTTTCATCCTCTAATTCATTGTTGAATTTTGGCAACTTGATAACCAGTTTTACTATGAAGTGGATGAAAGAGTTAAAGACTGGGTCACGGGAAGTGCTGCTAAGAAATGGAAAGATTTCAAATCAGATCTGAAGGCTTTGTATTTTCATGAATAAAAGACTGACGAGGAGCTCCTTGCTGATTGTGATGCTAGAGTTCATGAAGATGACTAGAAATGGCTTATTGACCATTGGAGGACTGATGCAGCTAAGGTATGCTGCAAGATCATTGTCCAGTGTTCATTTTTGAAAAGCTCTAACTGTTGATCATGATCATTGTTTCTTGTACTTTAGCAACGTAGTGAGATAGGGAAGTTAAATCGCCAAGGGATGACCTTGTTTCATACAACTGGCAGCAAGAGTCATGCACGTGTTATTGAAGAAGAGGTACATTTTTGCTACTGTTTCCTACAATTCTTTAACCCATCTAAATATGTGCTGGCTCATAGAATAATAAATTGAATGTAGCACAAGAAGAATGGATATCCCCCACGTAGAGATGAAGCGTTTGTTATAACACACACTACTAAAAAAGGAGTTCCTTCCAATGCGGCAGTGGCACAAAAAATTGTATGTACTAAATAGTAAGTACTTTCATGTAGTAGAGCCATTTGTAGTGATGCTTATTTTTGTGGTTCCTCCTTGTAGAAAGAGCTAGAGAACAAAGCAAATGAACAACCAGAATTGTTAGAAAAAACCATAGAGCAAGGCGATCTTTTTTCGCATGTATTTGGAAAGGAGAGGAATGGATATGTTCGCTGTATAGGCATGGGGCCAAGTGCATCAGATCTACGCATGCCTGGAACTAGAAAATTGAAATCAACAAGGCTCCAACTGGCTGAGGAAGAATGTCGACAAGCTATGGAAGAGGCTGCACTTTTAAGGGAGTGTGTGGAAGCAACTGATCGAAAAATGGACATTGTTATGAACGAAGTCCTAGAGATGAAAAATATGATGTTAGCTTCTCGGGCTAAAGAAAAGGAGCAATTCAGTCCACACTATGATTCCAATTCTGCACAAGACGAGGTGTGTTTTTTGGCATTGTCCCCATTTGAAACCTTTATGAATAGTATAGTTATCTTTCCTTCTTTGCTAACTCGTATTGGCTTGGTGCAGTATATTTGTGATGAAGGCGAAAATAGTGAGACTGGGTACATGGCTGCTGAAAAGGAGGATGATCATGTGGTATGCATTGCTCAAATGAAAATGCATTATTTTAGTATTGTCAACTAGACTTTTTAAATAACGTCCAAAAAATTCTCTTCGGATGTAGATGTCAAATAGACCAATGGTAGAAAGTCAACCAAAAATCACACAACAGAAGAAGCAAGTGCTGGTCCAACAGATGAATCAACAACTAGATCATCAAAACACAACCGTCACTCAAAAGACTCCCCAAGTAAAAAAAAACTCTTGCTCCTAAAGATTTATTGCTTTATATTTGACACACATTTTGTGAAGTTTGGCTTATATATTGCTTGTCTCAGGTTGGACAGGATGTCATATTGTACTCTATCTCCCGCCCTTATAACATACCAGTGGCGAAGGCCACTATTCAGTCAATTGATAGGACGAAGATAGTGGCGGGTGCCGAACTTGGTTCTCAATGTTGTGAAGTCATAGTTAACATGGTGATGAAAAAGGATGCTATTTTGCAACGCCCTTATGGGAATGTGAGGACCATGGCGAATGCTCTCTTGCGATCTATTGCATGGCCTCGTAGATATGTAAGACTTCTTCCTGATCATGTCTATTTCAGTAGTTTGTTTCTCAAATTGCTTCATATTGACAATCCTATGTTTGCAGATTGAGGTTGTTCGTAAAGTTATGCAGAAGCAACCATGACAGCCCATAGCAGTCCCCACATCTTGAAGGTATTGCATCTTCTTAGAATTCTGGAATATTTTACACCTAAAGAAAAGATATGTTTCTCTTTTCACATACGGATGACTTATTATTTTTCTGAATGAAGCATGTGATTGAAAGTAGGAACCTACAAGTTCTTTATTTTCTCCTGAGCAACTTGTACTTTCTATGGCTTTCCTAGTAGATAAAAAGTGTGCCTACTTTCAAATACATGCTTAAGTCCTATTCTGAATCACAAACAGCAACTCTGTTTCTTAGATAATTCTGCAGCTACTACTTAAACTTTGACAGTCATTTATGTGCCTGCAAACTCTTTCTGAAAGCAAGCAGCAAACTTTCCACCCTCAAGGCATCAACACCACCTCCTTTTGATTTTGCACTGCCCCTGTTTTATTCTTGGGTACGGCCCTACACACTAATTAGGACAAACATGTACAAGAAAACAGAACGGTGGACACCCTGCATTGCCACTGGATTGCTACTAATTGATCCCTGCCTGCAGTTTTTGAATGTTCTATTTACTTAACAGCAATCAAGAGAAATTATACTGCACCAAACAAGATGGCTATTGGTATATATTTATAGTGATTGGTTACATTGATTTTCCTAGTGATGCATACACAGTGCACGATCTCTTCTTATGAGTACATCCACACATTCTGTCTATGCCTTGTGGAATGCATACAGGGTGACACACATGTGTCTCTTTCATTTGGTTGAGTCGATTTTGTTTTTCAGCCGATGCAACTTATATGTTTGGAACATGTGTTCTTCTGAGCTGATCTATTTGTCCATTTCTTTTTTTTACAAGTCATCGGCATAATGCCTTTGCATCCACAAATGCGGTGTGTTTGGTGAGCTAAAAGGATCTTCTGCTGGGATATGTTTACACCTAAAACCAGATTGTATATTTTGCGCTTTTGTCTATGATGTACTACTTTGAGTTGTGAACCTACAACTGTATGCATGTGTGCATGTAGACCTGATGGATAGTTGTGCTTTTGGCTGTCTTGTTACTGGACTTGTATGCCTGTGTGTGCATGTAGGCACACATAATGGATCTTTGTGCTAGCTTTTAGTTGTCCTGGACTAATGATGTATTGTATGCCTGTGTGTGCATGTAGGCACACATAATGGATCTTTGTGCTAGCTTTTAGTTGTCCTGGACTAATGATGTATTGTATGCCTGTGTGTGCATGTAGGCACACATAATGGATCTTTGTGCTAGCTTTTAGTTGTCCTGGACTAATGATGTAATGCATGTGTGTGCATGTAGGCACACATAATGGATCTTTGTGCTAGCTTTTAGTTGTCCTGGACTAATGATGTATTGTATGCCTGTGTGTGCATGTAGGCACACATAATAGATCTTTGTGCTAGCTTTTAGTTGTCCTGGACTAATGATGTATGGATGATGGATTGCTCATAATTAGTATATGCACTATCTCTGAAGTGTGATGCTATCTTTATTACTGTATGCATGTGTGTTTTATATATAGATGGCACAAAATGGACTGAAGATAAATCATAGCTGTCGAAATAAATACGATATGGGAAATTTGTGTGGTCGCAGTGAAGAAAAATACAGGCAGACTGTCTGCCTCTTCTAACTGCCCTGTATAGTCAGCCCGCCGGGGAAGATCTGTACGCCGGTAATAGTGCTAACTGCCGGTAAAGGCAAGAACATGACGGGCAGATATTCTGCCGGCGTATAGGGTAACTGCCGGGAATTCCTTTCCCCGACAGGACTTTCAAGGGCGGTTTGTAATTGCCGGCAAAAGTATTTCCCGGCAGATAATCTGCCTGCAATGGCCTGTTTTCCCGGCAGATACTATGACCTCTAATTTTTGGTCATGGTTTAGTGTGTGGAAATTTGCAGATAAACACCAGGGATCATCTCTTCTTCTCATGACCATTTGCTGCAAGTTGCTGGCAGTTATTTTGTCCATGCCTTTGAACTCTAGACTGCTGGGCCTAGGCAAGCTTTTTTTTTCATATATTTGTTCAACATATCGCTCTTTTGGAGCATTGTTCTACAACCAAATCTTCATGCAGCAGGTGATGACATTGTATATGCATACATGTAGGAGTAAGTGACCAAGACTCCGCATTGGTCTATAAAACAAATAAACCATTATTATTGCACTACTTAACTACTCCACATATCCAACTTGTTAGTTTTCTCCCTCTCGAAGATGCCGACAGGCTATAGATATATTTTGTGAGCTAATGCCAATTAACAAAGAAAGCTGTGCAAGTTGAGGCTATTATTTTCAATTTCATGCATATAGCATATGCTAGCCAACTTAGACATTATCAATGCCTTTATGGTACAACTTTGAACTAAGCAAAGATCCTTATGATCAACGTGGCAATGAGGGCATATATGTGGTCATTTGAGCAACCTTTATACAATCAGCTGTCGTATATGTGGGATTCATGCAATCTGGTGAGATAAGTATGCCCTCTTAGCAGCTTTCCATCTATCATGTATATCACAAAAATCATGCACAGTCTCAACTTTCTCAATTAACGCACGTCTTATGAAACAAAATGGCGAATGATGATAAATAGTACTGTCACTAATTCAAAATCTGCTTGCACAGTTACTTCGTGCCACATACTTACTATTTTTATTTCTTAAAAGTGTGAATTGAATTTGGATTGACAGCTTAGGACATGATATTGTAGATGCATATATGTGCTGCAGTATTATAATCACAGATATAAGAGACAGTATCCACCTTTTGCATGGATCAGACCAATATACCAACCTAAAGGGTGGATTTTATACTCTCCGGCCTGTTATATGCCTATGTCCATTGAACATACAGTATTACTTGTGTTTTGTAGAAGTGATTTAGCTGTGAAATGGCGTCCTAGCTAATTCACCTTCCAGCCCCACTCTGAGGCGCAAATTAAGTTCCACCGCCAGTTTGAACATGATCTCTGTACATGTAAGCAATGAAAGCATCAGCGATTAAGATTCTGCACTTAATTAAGTGCCACCACTTAATTAAACAATGATGTCATCCAGCTCATCCCTGTTGTGGTTTAAGCCCATCTACAAGAGGTGAACTGTATATGATGCCCTGATTTAACAATGGCAGTGTATTTTAGTCCTACCCAAACCGTAGCGTATGCAGCATAATCTAGTCAATACGACCTAAGAGTACGGCATCGGCTGAGTCAAGTCCGGAACTAAACGATTTTTCTTAGTGAGCAACTCGCCCCATCGGTTGTTGAAGGGCTTCTGTCTATACCGGTGTCGGCATCCCAAGACTTGTTCAAACATAGTTTTGTTATTGCACGTATAAATCATGAAACCTCTCTCAGATCTTAATTTATGCGTAAATTCACCAGTGTTGAGTTTCCTTTTCCGTGAAAAAGGTGAGCACACTCCTGGCCGTCGATTGATCGATGCACAATGTCACGTAGTATTAACTAACGAATCTTGAAGACAACACGCAACCAAAATCAATGGTTCTTCACAGACGGGCTTTTGGTTTTGCAGCTGAGATGTCAATTGTGTCAGAAATCATATTATCTATCAACAACTGTTGTTTTATCAGGAAAGAAAATCAGAAAACTGCTGTAAAATTTTCACCTTTCGCTCTCAACATTAGAAATTCAGAAGAGCTACATCGGGATATTTTTTAGTTGCAGGATTACACTTGTGTTTTGTGTGGAAATTTACAACTAAAACCAACGATCATCTCGTTTTCTCATGATCATTTGCTGCAAGTTTCTGGCAGTAAATTTCCAGGCACTTTTTTTTAGGGGGCACTTGATCTATCCAGGGGGCAGCTGGGCCTGGGCTTAGCAAACCTTTGGTGTTTGTTCATTGAGGTGGCTGGCTATTCTGATCAGTTGGGCTGGGCCATTTGGGGAACAAGAAATTAACCTCCCTCTACAGATGCAGGGCAAACTTTAAAAGCAGTGCTTGCCATGGTTATGCACGATGTAAGAAATAAATCATAATCATGAATTTCAAGCATGGTTGAAGGCCATGTTTGAACACCACTCTATTTTTTAATCTTTTGTTATTTTACTTTCATGTAGAGATATTTGAAAAATTATACTACAAGCAGTAGGATACTTCTGCTTTCCCTTGAAAAAAGTTCAGAAGTGTATGTTTCCTTCAACCTCTCCAATGCACACTTTGGACATTACCATCTGAATTGAACTCAGAGAGGAAGAGGCAGCCACATCAAGTGGGCAGTTTCTGCCCCCCGTAGACCCTTAAAAAGAGGCAATCACTTCGCTTTTGGCACAGGTTTACATGTTTTCAATGTGAGTAGCAGGATTTGGGGGTTCCTGCCTCTTCTTGGCATGTGACCATGGCCACGGTCACCCACCCAAGCCAGCAGGGGGCAGGTTGCCAATATTTTTTGAATTTTTTCAGAAATTTTAAATTATGAAAGTTTGAAAATTTGAAAGTTCCAGATTCCTAAGTCTGAATTTCTAAAGTTCTAGCATAAATTTGAAAAGCTGGATCCGGATTTTCCAAAAGTTAATGAAGTCTGACCAAGGAATGACTTGCCCAAAAAGAAATACCACCTGGTCGGAATTGGGCCGCTGAGGAACTAACTGGCTGGTGACCACCAATTAGCATCACCGGACCAGGAGCTTAACCTCTCTTCTGAATAGAGAAAAAGGAACTAGATCATCTATCACCTGGCAAAAACCGTGTATAATTCTTAGTTGATCTCCCTTTGTGGCGTGTATTGCATGCTGAACATTTTCGGAATAAATATATATACCTCAAAATTATATACAAATCTCGGACTGAGCTTATGCACAAATTCAGATCCTAGAGATTCCCAGTTGTCTCCAAATCACATGAGTTGGAGAGAGAGAGAAATATCAGTATTGTATATCAACAATTGCTATACTTCATTGGCTCAAAGTTCGAAATCCAGAAGTATCTATTCTTTTTGGAAATTCAGTAGTGTATTTTTCCTTCAACTTCTCCAGTGCACAACTTGGAGAGATCAAGCAAAATCAACAGCGGCTCCTATCAGCTATCACACTTGACTACACTGTTACTTTTGCTGCTGTACGAACAAAACCTGATTTGTAGCAAGGTTTCGTCTCCCTGCAAAACATACAGCATGAATCTTAGGCAAGCCCTTCCACTTCAAATAGCATTTTCTCCATCAAACAATCGTCTACTTGGTTACTACACCACTGCTGAATAGCTATGCTATGCTTATAGTTCATCAACGTTTACTAACCTTGTTAGGTCTTATGTTCCAGCAGACTATCCCAACGGCTTTTCAGGATCTCGTAAGCGTCTGGACAGGGAAGAGCTATTACAGAGGAGGAGCTGCCGTTAGTTGACAGCTCAACCACCAGACCCAACCGCAGTAGCGTCTCCATAGCTTTGTCAATAGGCATTTCATCTACAAGGATATCATAACCACTCTTAATGATTTCACGACAACCGGAGAATACATGGATAGAAGGTGTCGACTCCCCACCTTTGCATTAAATTTCTCATACATAAACTGCTCGCACATATCTCTGATGCTTGCGGGAGAAGACACCTGCACGGATTGAATCAGCCAAGGATTCTGTAAATTAACGGCCTCTTTGATTCATAGGATTGCAAAAACACTGGAACAGAAAAAACGTAGGATTGAAATGGCATGTCCATCGGATCCTTATAGGCTGCTGCTTTGTGGATTATATTGTGTTCTTGCTAGGGAGCAATGAGGGCTACAAAACCTAGCTTGGGTGTATGTGTGAGTAGAATGAACTAAGCTGGAGCTGAACCGAACCCTTTCTACGTTGCACTTGGGCCTCCTTTTATAGGCACAAGGGGTCACCACATGTGGCAAGTAGAGAAGGGTAAGATAGTAAAAACATAGGTTGGTACACCACTTTGTACAGTGTACAGTAATCTATACCTAACTCTGACGGCACGGGACAAGAGTCATCAATGCCCGTCTCAGTCGCAAAAACACTGGAACAGAAAAAACGTAGGATTGAAATGGCATGTCCATCGGATCCTTATAGGATTTGAGTTCGTTTGATTGTGTCTCGGGAAAAACAAAGGATTTCTTCCAAGAGGTTGGAGTGGATGTTAGAATTTCTGTGAAATGTAGTACAAATGAATCCTTTGGAAAAAAATCCCACAGGATTCAATCCTACAAATCAAACGACCAACGTAGGAAAAATTCCTAAGTATTCTAATCCATCAAAGATCCTATGAAAATCCTTTAAATCAAAGAGACCCTAAATGTGAGAAGTCTCGAGTACTACTTATTTCTGCCGAGTAACATAGCGTATGCCAAGAGTGCTTCCTTATACTATACTCAACTGAGTGAAATCCACAAAGTTTATGGTTTTGGCAGTCCACTGAATGTGCTACCTGTTGTTGCTCGGAAGCATCTAGAAGAAAGTAAACTGAACCAAAGCCACTTGCTAATGTCTTCTCGTAGAGCGTCTTATTGACAAGAAGCTGAAGAAGAGGTATTGATGTCAAATAAACTACCGTTTGCAAACTGAACCATATAATTTTTCGTTATTATCAAAATATAGAGCAACATAAATGATCCACCTGATATCTATCCCTGGTCTGTTTGTAGCCCAATGTCACACGGAACACGAGTATTGCAAGTGCAGTAAAGGTAGCTAGGTCAAGAAGGAAAGCTGATCTGCATTACATACCATGAAAGAAATGGAAACAATGTCACTTGTTTTCCGAAAATAAGGAAGAATTCCCTAATATTACTTATGCAAATTACATACTTACGGAGATGAGGCTAAACTCTCAAATTTGTAGTTGACAACATATGCCAACAAACCTATTACGGTAGCTATATCCAGCCTTACCTGTATTAAGGAAAAAGTTATCAACAATGAAATCAGGAACAAAAATGAAAAAGAGAAGGGAAAAGTTTCAAGAGGGAATTACTGTATCGAGGATGCGGAAGGACAACTTTTTGTGAGGAAAAACCACCTGCACACAAGGTTCAGATGGTAGTTATGATATTTCACAATATTCTCTTAATGCAGAAGATATCGATTTCTCTTGTGCTTTCTCGAAACAGAAAGTACTATGATGCTAAAGATATTCTGAATAGTACATATGCTTTTGGATGCAACATCAGTACTGAAATCTGCATCGAAGTTTTTCGGCCGAGTTTTCCATCTTAGTAACCATAATAGTTAGCAATTGTGAGCATTGTACTGTAGATGTAGGTAAACCAAATGCGTCCACGAGACTGATGAGCTTACTGGCAGATCTGGGATGGGTATTTTCTCGTAAATTTTCAACTGTGGCGGCAGCATCTGCATCTCAGAGCTCTCCTTCTCATTACTTTGAGCAGAATCATCAGAATAAAGTATGATAAGTTCTTCGAATGCTGGTTCCTGGCAAATAAGAAAATGGAATTAGGTATCTTCTTTGTATACTACTCCCTCCGTCCCATAATATCAGATGTTTTTTGACACTACACTAGTGTCAAAAAACGTCTTACATTGTGGGATGGAGGCAGTAGTATTCTGATAAAGTAACATTACTGTATGCACATTCCATGGTAACCACACAAAAATAATCATCTGAATATTGTTAGTATCCTGCAAAATGAAAATATGTCTCGGGTAATTTGGGCAAAGGTTGTTTCCATCATATGTTTGTTACAATTATATTGTTTCTTATGCGTCACTATCCAATGTGCTTAATGGCCATATCACATATGTAAGACTACAGATACAGAGTGCACGCCAGTTCTATAATAATGCTCAAGCATTTATAAGATGAACACAAACTACTCTGCCCTCTCTTTTTCACGCAACATGGCGAATAATTTACAATCATAAATGGACATTTATATTCATCACCTACTGGTAAGAAAGGGGTGTTCATAAATCAAATCCCAGCATACCTGCAGAGTAGACTGGGCAAATAGAATGCCAAAAGAAGCTCTCACTATCTCCGAAACATTGTTGTCACAGGATTCTCCACTCGCTGGCTCCCATATATTTGCAAGGGTAATTCTAGGCAGAAAATTTGGCCTGAAGAGAAAGGAGAATATACTTCTTAAAATTCATGAACATTTAAGTATGGAGATAGGCAGAACAAATTAACAAGGGAAACACTATTCAGATATATTTCACTGAGCAATAAGTTTTAATATTGATTATAGAAAACTTCTTTCTAGGATTGTATTAAAAAAATGATAAATAAGGGCCACAAAAGTACTTATGAAGTGCTGGTGAGTTGCAAGGATGTACTCAAAGGAAAATGAGAATGTGTACTCGAAGAATGTTATGTTTACGATAGCACATGGTTAAGGCGTTCTTACTAAAACCATGGGCTCTGCTAGTACTAGTGTGGAAATAGACTGCAAAAGGTGATATAAAGAAGTTAGATGTGCCCCTAAATAGCAAACAAAACCAGCATCTACTCAGAATCCAACCTCACATAGCCTTCAGATTGTTTTGTTTCAGTATCAGATTTCAGTGTTGCTTCCGGCAAAGAAGGAATTAATCCTGTCCATGTAAGCACTCTTCGCAGGAGTCTGCCACGAGGACCAACAGGTGACAGAAATCCTTCATAACGAGAGACTGCCCTTTGTGCAGCAATCCAAATAGGAAGATATGCATCTGGTAATTGATCTGGCGTAAGGTTACCCCGAGAATAGTTTTCTATCAACAACAGTGAATTCTCTGCATAAGTTTGCTCTTTCAGCCAGAGCTTCAATTTGACAATCCAGATCTGAAATCCCGGGCTCCCTGTTGATTTTTTCAATGCCTGGCATGAACTAAAATAGTCACATACAATTAGCTAAGAATGGAATCTGATAGTTAAACTACCTATAGGCACATATCATAATAGAAGTCAGTCAATCTAACTGTGTCATATCAAAGCATGCTATATCCTGCTATTGTTGCTTGATTCAAACTCCATAACAATCTCGTAGTAACTTGTAATGAGCATGAGTCAAGACTCATATAGCACAGACTGTCTGGATATCAGGAGCTTCCAACCTTGAATCACTATGGCTTTGACATAGTTGATGTGAGTTGTAAATCTATGATATTGAGCAATATGAGTCTATAGATTAGATTGTCTAACTTGATTTTATAGTCATAAGTGCTGTATTGTTATTGTTAACTGTATTTCATTATTATTTGATTAGTAATAACATTTGTAGTTTAGTATAGTTAAATGTGAAATGTGATGTAGTTGCATCATGAATTTATTAATTAGTGCAACACTATGACTTAGTGAATTAGTTAATGATCTTGAGATATGGATAATATGGATAGCTTGACTCGTTAATGATACTCAGCTTGACTATGTTTAATTCTAGGAATAATAATTATACAAGTTAGTCTCGATATGATTATATGAATTTAGTGGATCTACTTGGAATCTAACTGAATTGTTAAAGTCTGATTCAATGTGCAATCGAATAGCAGTTCATTAGATGTAATTGCATTATCGACAAGATTAGTTGATTATGCAATTTTGATAATGCTATTTAGTAAATTCAAAATTTGATTTACTTATGATGACAAGATATTAGACTTGTAAAACTATAAGACTGATGTGAGTGATATAGGTGAATTGTACTTGCAAGATTCATGTCATAAATTGAGGATACAAATTTATGTCATGAGGCATAAACATTAAATCTTACCATGTTCTAGAGCACATTTGATCATAATGTATTGATAATAATAATCTGTGGATATAGATGTAATTGATAGGCTAAATGTCAAGTATCCAAGAGATGGATCCAATTAGGATCATATATTGAGAGTACTTAATCATTAGGTGAATGCATGAGGAGTTTAAGCCATTCAGGGAAGGTTAAATGAGTTAATATTAGCCCAAAGTGGAATTAAAAGTTTAAGGGGGTTTTGGAAAAGGGGACTTAAGGGAAAATTTGAAAAAAGGGATTTAATTTTAAATTGGGGTTTTTTGGTTTTTGGGTACCGATTTGATTAAATTTAACATCTCGGACGTAAGCGTCTCTCCGGCCAGGAGAGAAAGATGCGGAGAGGTGAGGGGATGGTTCTGCCAGCGGCCGTGGCGGAGGTGGCCTGGCACTCTGAGAGCCATTAGAGGATAAATGGAGTCGCTGGAGCAGAGGAGGATGCATTTTCTTTTATCTGACATCCACTTGCTCTGTCTGTCAATTCTTAGTTCAGACTTCAGAGATACTAGTACGTAGGAGTAAAAGAAAAATTAAAAAAACACTGCAAAATCTGTAAATTTGATATGCTTTAACTGTAACTGTTAAAATAAAATTCTTAGTTCAGACTTCTTACATAGCATTGTCAACAGCATACAGATGGATGATCCTTTAACAGCATATATACTGAATGAAGGACCATGGTATTATGGTAAAAGTTCTCTGAAATTCAGACACGGCAAAGTCGACCGGGACCAAATATACATTGTGTCCAAATCCCCCGTCAATAACATACATTCTTACATGGCGAGCCTTGATACGGCAGAAAAGCCCACCAAATTGACATGCTTAAAAACAAAGTCACATACTAGAAGCAGTAGTACATGGAGGAGGAACTTGTTGAGAGAACTTCATCATATTCTGTCTGGCACAGCAAGCACCACCTGATGATACAATTCATCTTTAGAAACTGATAGCACAGGTTCCTTATTATGGTCTAAACTAGAGCAACTTGTCCAACAACCATCAAATGTATAACATCTCCTGTAAACTTTGGAAATTGAATTAGACCAATCATTGAAAGAAACAGAAAACAACCTTAATGTTGAATGTGCACTCTACAAATATTTGGAAACAGGGTGCAACAGGGTCCAAATCATTGAAAGTGGGAGGCTGCCCGCCACCGCCGGCCGCCGGACGCGCGTCTCCCGCCCGCCCCGCTCCCTCTCTCTCTCCCCTCCCCTCCCGCGGCGCGCCCGCCTGTTGGGTAACGTAGTAATTTCAAAAAATTTCCTACGATCACGCAAGACCATGGTGATGGCATAGCAACGAGAGGGAAGAGTGTCCGTCCACGTACCCTCGTGAGACCGAGCGGAGCGTTATATCAAGCGGTTGATGTAGTCGTGCGTCTTCACGATCCGACCGATCCAAGCACCGTTACTCCGGCACCTCCGAGTTCTTAGCACCGTTCAGCTCGATGGCGATCCCGGGCTCCGATCCAGCAAAGCGTCGGGAGGAGTTCCGTCATGCAACGAGCGTGGTGGCGATCTTGATGTTCTACCGTCGCAGGGCTTCGCCTAAGCACCGCTACAATATGACCGAGGTGGAATATGGTGGAGGGGCACCGCACGGCTAAGGCGATCACGAAGATCAACTTGTGTGTTCTAGGGTGCCCCCTGCCCCGTATATAAAGAAGCAAGGGGAGGCGGCCGGCCCTAGGAGGCGCATCAAGGGAGGGAGTCCTCCTCCTAGTAGGAGTAGGACTCCCTTTCCTAGTCCTACTAGGAAGAGGGAAGGGGAAGGAAAGAGAGGAGAGGAGAGAGGAAAGGGCGCGCCCCTCTAGTCATCGGACTCCCCATGGGGGCGCGCCACCTCCTGGTGCAGCCCTCTCTCTCCCTCTTGGCCCAATAAGGCCCATTAATTCCCCAGGGGTTCCGGTAACCCTCCGGCACTCGGTTTTCTCCGAAACTTCGGAACCTTTCCGGTGTCGAATATAGCCGTCAATATATCAATCTTTATGTCTCGAACATTTGAGACTCCTCGTCATGTCCGTGATCACATCCGGGACTCGAACTCCTTCGGTACATCAAAATATATAAACTCATAATATAACCGTCATGAAACCTTAGCGTGCGGACCCTACGGTTCGAGAACTATGTAGACATGACCTAGAACCATTCTTGGTCAATAACCAATAAGCGGAACCTGGATGCCCATATTGGTTCCTACATATTCTCGAAGATCTTTATCGGTCAAACCGCATAACAACATCGTTGTTCCTTTGTCATCGGTATGTTACTTACCGAGATTCGATCGTCGGTATCCAATACCTAGTTCAATCTGTTACGGTAAGTCTCTTTACTCGTTCCGTAATACATCATCTCACAACTAACTCATTAGTTGCAATGCTTGCAAGGCTTATGTGATGTGTATTACCCGGAAAGGCCCAGAGATACCTCTCCGACAATCGGAGTGACAAATCTAATCTTGATTCATGCCAACTCAACATATACTTTCGGAGA
>JAHIAM010016879.1:0-10421 GCA_021605205.1 Aegilops longissima
GAGACAAGGGACACGATGGTTTTACAGGTTCGGGCCCTCTCGATGGAGGTAATACCCTACTCCTGCTTGATTAATATTGATGATATGGGTAGTACAAGTAGATCTACCACGAGATCAAGGAGGCTAAACCTAGAAGCTAGCCTATGGTATGATTGTTGTTAGTCCTCGGACTAAAACCCTCCGGTTTATATAGACACGGATAGGTTAGGGTTACAGTCGGTTACAATGGTAGGAGATCTACATATCCGTATCGCCAAGCTTGCCTTCCGCCAAGGAAAGTCCCATCCGGACAGGGGCGAAGTCTTCAATCTTGTATCTTCATAGTCTTGGAGTCGGCCGTGATGATAGTCGGCTATCCGGACACCCCTAGTCAGGGACTCCTCGGTAGCCCCGAACCAGGCTTCAATGGCGAGTCCGGGCATATTGTCTTGGACATTGTAAGGCGTGTTCCTCCTCGAATACTTCATAGAAGGTTTTGAACACAAGGATAGTGTCGGCTCCGCAAAACAAGTTCCACATACCGTAGAGAGAATAATTTTTGCACAGATCTGTTGGCGTACCCAGGCGTGACATCACTACGGCCAGGCCTTTATATGATTCTGGCGGCAAGCTGTTGAGCCAATGCCGAGCTGGTCCTTTAAGCTTGAGTGGGAGGTGTTTGATGGCATGTGGGGTCATCGCCCGGGCCATGTGGATATGGAGAGATAGTCCTCGATCCGGACCACTTGGGATCTGTGGTACCATCGTATGATTCGATGTTCACGAGTTTGAAGCCCTCGGGGTTTGATGATCCATTACTTAAATGCATGAAGCATAGTGGGTGTCGCGGCGCCTCTGCATATTGGGCTATATCACGGCGTATGCTTTATATGAGCTTTGTCTCTGTGTTGGCCCGGCGGTGTTTGCTGTATGTCCGGCGGCAGTAATCATCCAGCGTTGTTGGGCGCCCAGCGATCCGTGAAGTCGATCTTGTATGTTTTTCCTTATCCTCAATATATCTACGCAAGTCCGGTAGCGTTTTCCCGTGCCTTGGTACTTTTTTGCGCCCGTCGGGGTGTGGCTGGCCGGCGGGCGAGGCTTCTCTGCCGCTGACCGCAGGGTGGCGGTCTGCCATGTCGTGCGCTAGTGACTTGGGTGCTTCCTCCTCGATCGAGGCAGCGGCCTGCGTTTGGGGTAGCTTTTGGAGGGCGTTAGTTCATACTCTTGGCTGCAAGGACTTCATCCATCTGTCAGCCAATAGCAGGTCTTGATCAACTCGAGAGCTGTTGCTGCTTTTCTTGAGGCTGCTTGCCGTGGCTATAAGCCTGCATTTAAGCGCTCCTATTGGCGAGATCCTCAGGCCACGACAAATTCGTTGTCGTCGAGGCTTCACCTCATCTTGGAGGGCGCATAATTATCGTCCTCGACCTCTCTTTCTGCCGCTTTGTCGTGCGGACTTGCTTCTCCTCCTCCTGCGCTGGAGTCACCTGCTAGAGGTTCTCTTGACACTGTCCAAGTGTGTTATTATCTCCGTGCGGAATCACCGTTGTTATTATTGTGGCGGGATTTAGGCAGGCGCCAGCGTCGGCGCTTGTTTGTTTCTTGGAGGTCATCCTCCGTTGTTCCATCGCCGTTCCCATCTTTTGGGATGTCCACCATGTATATGTCATATGGCGGTGGCCTTCGAGTGCCTGTATGGCGCTAGGTCTTGGTCGTCTCCGGCGTCGTCGTCCATACGTCGGCGTCTTGGTCGAATCGACATGTCGGTTAAATTATCGGCCAGTGGCTACAAAGTGGGTGGTGGGTGGCGTTGAATTTCGTCGTCCGTATCCCAACCTTCCTGTCCGTAGTCGGCCAGGGCTCTCGGGATAAAGAGAGACTTTAGCGAATTGAGAATGTCACCAAAGGCGAGTGCTGAAAGATGTCAGCGGTGAACTCCATAATGGGCGCCCAATCGGTTCGATTAGCGGGGCGGAGAGGTTGAGTCGGAGAAGAGTCCGGCACCCAGAGTCAAGGTCTTCGCAAAGGACAGGGATGGAGTTGGCTCAATCGCCGTGAGATTGCAGCCCCGAGGCGGTGTCAACCACTCATCCTCGTCAGGGAATCGGCTCCGGATTAAGGGTTGGGCGCATCTTTGAGTGCGGCCTCCGAGGCCTTTGTTGAACTGCGAGCTAGATCATGCCCGCTCGACAGGTGGTGACGGCACGCTTGGCTGCGGCTTCGAGATCCGTCGAAGATCAAGTCTCCGCGGATATCGGCATCTAGTTCAAACTTCAAATCTGACCTGATGGCGGGCGTAGCTTTTGATCTGCTCCGGATGGCCAGCGAATTGGCCCGCGATTGCAAAGCCGCCAAACACGAAGATCATGTCGGGGAGAAAAGTCTCACCCTTGACGCGTCGTTGTTGATGATCGAAGGAGCCATCGGGCCTGTCGGTGGCGACGGAGAAACTCTCAATAAAAGCACTAATGTGGTGTCAAAACCGGTGGATCTCGGTTAGGGGTCCCGAACGTGCGTCTAGGCGGATAGTAGCAGGAGACAAGGGACACGATGTTTTACCCAAGTTCGGGCCCTCTCGATGGAGTAATACCCTACTCCTGCTTGATTAATATTGATGATATGGGTAGTACAGAGTAGATCTACCACGAGATCAAGGAGGCTAAACCTAGAAGCTAGCCTATGGTATGAGCGGTTGTTAGAGTCTCTGGGACTAAAACCCTCCGGTTTATATAGACACGGATAGGTTAGGGTTACAGTCGATTACAATGGTAGGAGATCACACATATCAGTATCGCCAAGCTTGCCTTCACGCCAAGGAAAGACCCATCCGGACAGGACGAGTCTTCAATCTTGTATCTTGATAGTCTTGGAGTCCGGCCGTGATGATAGTCCGACTATCCGGACACCCCTAATCCGGGACTCCCTCGGTAGCCCTTGACACCAGGCTTCAATGACGAGCCAGGTCCGGTAGCATGTCTTGGCATTGTAAAGGCGGGTTCCTCCTCGAATACTTCATAGAAGGTTTTGAACACAAGGATAGTGTCGGCTCTGCTACAAAACAAGTTCCACATACCACCGTAGAGAATAATTTTTGCACAGATCTGCGGCGTACTTACGGCGTGACATCACACCACGGCCAGGCCTTTATATGAATCGTTTTTTCTTATTCCGCCTCGGTAGCGTTTAGCGGCGGTTTCCATTAACCGCCTTATCAAAGCATAGATCGTGCCCCCTTATTCCAGATTCTCATCATGCACGGACGTGGGTAACCCATCCAGCGCCATTGATTCTGGCGCTTGGGAAATAGCGAGTTTTACCAGGCTGGTGGGGAAGCATAGCCCGTCCGTCCATATAAGGGGATAAGGATCACACCTTTTCACCTCGCCTTCTTCCTCCTTTGCTTATCCATTTCCTTTTTCGAGCTCCAGCGCCCAAGTCCACGCATCCGCCTCAACCTTCTCCAACCATGTCGGGAGGCGGGAGGCAGGTGGATGCCTCCTCCTCCCGTCCGGAGGGCACATCCTAAAGACTGCAGGAGGCGGATACTTGTCCCGGCGACATCGCGCGCAGAGCTGCCCGACACAGGGCAGCTCATTCCAACCCCATGCCTCATGAGAGGTGGTGTTTCTCCCCACTTCCTCCATGGACTAGGCTTTCCACTTCACCCTGTTTGTCAGGGGGCTCATGTTCTACTCTGGCCTGAACTTCCCGACCAGGCCCCAAATTTTATCCTCAACATCTCGGCGTTTATAAACGTAGTGTGCGAGGCCTTCCTCTACATCCAGCCCCACTTGACTTGTGGCTGAAGATCTTCAACGTCCGACCGAAGGTAGTGGGCGGCCGTCAAGCCAGTCTTGAGGCGCCATGGTTGCAAAGATGGCCAAGGTCCTATGGCTCGAGGTGCCTTTGTGGAGACAATAAAGGGGTGGTAATCGGGGTGGTTCTACATCACCGAGCCACGCGACCCCGAATGGGTGGCGGCCCCCGAATTCAGACCTGGCTTCCCCACATGGCTCTCGTCATGGAAAGAGATGGGCCTGAAGTGGGGAGTCGGAAAAGCTATCCGGACTCCAAACATGCGTCACGAAACCTGGTGGACAAGAATCTCGGGCTTGTCGGCGTAATCCGGTGATGCTCATCCGGAGATTCTCCCATACCAACAACAGGCCTTTAACTTGTGGGAGTTTGATCCGGCACGCACACAAACCTTGAGCGGCTCTTGACACTACGTGCGAAGATGCACGGAAGGTCTTATTCAAAGGCGCTGAAGCCCCTGCATCCGCTAACAAAGATCACGGATACAGCTCGCGGCGTCAAGCCAGCGAGATAAGATATTTACTCTTTACTGGGACTCGTTTTTCATAGATTGACTCTATGTGGGATCTAAAACTCCTAATCTTTGTGCGGGACTGGCTGAAGGCGTCCGGACAGATTAACTGTCCGGCTCCTTTCTTAGGAAGACCAGGACGCCCGATCAGCCCAGGCTGCTGGCTCAGCGCCCATGTGGTGCTTGAGAAGAAGGCCAAGAAGGAGGCCACGGGAACTCGAAGGAGCTCCGGCGCGAGTGCTGTCAGATTACGATGCAGAATCTTCTCCTGAGAGGCGAGGAGGAAGAAGAAAAGCTCCTCCCAGTGAAGAGAGAGAGAAAAGGAAGGCCGCCCCAAGGGGGAGCCGGAGGAATCAAGAAGGAAGAACCCTTCCTCCGGACTTCTCCACCAACGTCGGCGAGCAGCGAGGAGGATTGGCCTACAAGGGCCAAGCCTGGCGAGATCGTAAGTGTCAGGATACCCATGGCTTTTATTATTGCAGTGTTCTCTAATGTCGAACAATCGTGCAGCCCGCCCAAGGGCGAGTTCGCCGATTCATCGGCGGGTCCACAGGCTCGTCGGAAATGGAAGTGCCGCTTCCGACCGCCTCCTCGCCTTCACGCTGCGGACGACAGCAGCAGTGGGGCCCCAAGGGGCTTAGTCAAGAGGTGTGGCGGGAGGAGTGCCACAAGGCAACCTCCGGACTCGAGGCGCGTGGGGGCAAGACCCCAGGGGCTCTAAGCCCGACCCTCGTCCGGACTCCATGCGGAACCATCAGTGGTTCGAAGTCCGGCCAGCGGATCCCGCCATACGAAGGTAAAACGCCATGGTGTCCTCCGTCCAACGGAGGCACCGGATAACTCTTGAGGCGCTTAACAGCGCTTCCATCGAGGAAGTAGCACCGCCTTGTTATGAGTCGCGGTGATCCGGACTCAATTCAGTCCGCCAAAGCGGGCTGACCGGACAGCCTGTACCAGCCTTCTAACAGGCTTTGAGGTAAGTTTAGAATATGTAAAAATATTACTGCATAGACGGTAGCCCACGATGCTTAGTTGATGTTGGAAGAAAAGCCGGACTAAGGATCTAAAAAAGGTCTCGTGAGTCTAACATAAGTATGTCAATATAGGAATGCAGGCTGCGCTCTTGCCTCTACCCACCTTGCTGCGGAGGTCAATGCATTGAAGCAGAACCTCGGCGGTCCGAGCGAGCTCGGACAAGCCAGAAGCAGCTCGAGGACAAGGAAGGTAAAATACCTTATTAAAGAAATACCTTATAGAAAAGGTTTTGGTTGCAAAAATAACAGGAATAACTTGGGTACTCACAGAGGGGCCCTGAGCAAGTGGCGACCACTGAAGGAAGCGGTGTCCGTGGCTGGAAAACAAAGCTGCGGAGGCACCGAGCGAGAGAAGGGGGCGCAGCTGGCCAAGGTCTGGCAAAGCTCAAGCTCGTGGAAAAACACGAGGGTTTGGGCGTGACTCGAACTCGAGTCAGAGCTCGCCTCGGCTCTTGAGAGTGCCAAAGCTGCTAAGGCCGAGGGCCAAAAAGCCCTCAAGAAATTGAGTCGTTGAAGAAGATAGCGGCGGGTAAGGCATTCTTTATGCAAAGCAAGCATGTGAAAGTGAATTACCTATTACTTACCCGGTTCGGAGCTCTCGGGGAGCATTGAATTTGCCCGTGGTGTGTGCGATGCTGCCGCATTCTGCGCGCCAAGGAGGGCTCGGCGGAAAAGGTGTTCTGGTCTCGATATCTTTGAGGCGGACGTCTGGTGCCTGGCGACCAGCTGAAGCAGCTGGTCGAGCTCCACAAGGTCGCCCGAACAGGCCATGAAGGGCCTTGTAAGCGGCTGTGGCCATTGGAAGCCATGCAGGAGCTACTTGACTTGGTGCAGCGGTGGTGGGCCCCATCCACGGTTGAAGTCATCAAGCGCTCCGTCTGCATTGAAGGTGTCCGTCGGGCCCTTGCCCGTGCTAAAGTCTGCTTTAGGGCAAGCTGGATCGAGAGAAGCTTGTGACAGACAGACCACCGAAGGGCATGAGGAGCATCGTCGCCAGAAATGTACTATGAGGGCCTCTGAAGGGTGCCTTGAATAAGCGGATGAGTGCTCGAGAGATGTAATTTTTGAATAGACTGCATTTGTTATCCTGTCGCTGAAAACTTGTTCATATCGCTAAGCAACGCTTGTTAATTTAAAATATTACCTTACATGCGGCCCGTTTATCAAATTTGAGAGATGGCAAGTCGTTGGCTTCAGCCCCCATGCCACGAGTGCAGGGGTGTTGGGATAAACTTGAGCACTCTTGTTCCCATTCTTGGGTCCATCTAGGGGCGCTCAACACAGAACAAGGCAACGGACTTATAATGCTTGAACACTCTCCTTAGCCATAGAATTCTATAATTTTAAATTTGGTGAAGCCCCTAGTATTCGGAAGAGCCGAGTTGAGGAGCTATCACGCATTGGCGGACAATTCGGTTCCTCGCTCTAAGCGGCATAAGTCTTTAGGGACCGAAAAAACCTCTCGAACAGCGGCGGCTCTCGCCCTATCATGGCGGTCAGTTTTAGCTTTCTCCACGAGGTGCTCGACCCAGCTCAAGCTGAGGCACAATGTGATGGTTCTCCGGTGCTACCTTAGCCGATATAGCGGGCGTAAGGTACCAAAACACGGGGAGCAGGCAAACCAAACTATTGACCCAAGACATGATTGGAAGCCAATTCATATAATGCTATAAGTTAGGGGTGCCGCACTTGTGAAAGTGTTCGGACTTATCACACCATAATTTTGGGATACTCAAGCCCCTGGTGTATTGGCCGTACCAAAGTGTCTGGGTGCAACATGTCATGAAATGAACATATATATGGATAGATAAAGAGTGCAATAATAGGCAAAAGCTATGCATTGTTTATTCAAAAATGTACTGCAATGAAGGCAGGGCGATACAAATAGTCACGATAAGCAAGGAATGGGACTATCTAATATGTCCCCCTCGAGGAAGTAAGCTGCGGGATGATATGTAAAACAGGTATAATGCTCATAATAGAGACCACCGAATCATTCGGCGTGGCTTTCCGCTTCCACGGCTGTTGCATCGTGAGTTCAGCGATTCAAGTGCGGACGGGACTTCTCAAAAGGCGAGTCCACGAAAGTGAAAAAGGAAGAAAAAGGAAAAAGAAAAAGAATGACACAATTGGGAGCCCTGAGTGCGGTCGAGCCGCATTCTTGGCGTGCCGTGGTCTTAGCCCTCCCATATGCCCATGGTATCTCGGGCGTAATTATATGCGCTTAATACTAACCGCAATTTAGCGGCGGGGTTGGGGCGGATTACTCTGGCGATGCTTGAATCGGTGCGAGGCGGTCTTGTTGTAGGTTACTCAGGGCGCTTTCGGTGTCCGGATGCTTAGTGGCGGAATCGAGAATTGCTGTGAGGCTGCTTTAATACCTCCGCCGTGAGGACGCCGTGTGCTCCTCCGTTCGGAGAAGGCGTTCGGTGTTTCCATTGACCGTGATTTCTCCTTGAGGCACTGGCATCTTGAGCTTGAGGTATGCGTGGTGTGGCACCGCATTGAACTTTACCGTCACGGTTGTCCAAGCGATGCATGATAACCGCTGCGGAATGGGGCGATGTCGAAGATTAACTCTTAAGCGGAAGTTATCCGGGATCGAAGACCGCCGAGTGTAACTGAGCCCGTACAACTGGCCTCTACACCCGGTATGACGCCTTTAAAGGTCGTCTTTGTAGGTTTAATCCTTGAGGGGTCTATGCCCATTTTGTGCACTGTATCATGATAAAGCAGGTTCAGGCTGCTACCGCCGTCCATCAGGACTCTGGTGAGGTGAAACCCGTCGATAATTGGGTCAAGAACCAATGCGGCGAAGCCGCCGTGACGGATGCTAGTGGGGTGGTCCCTTCGATCGAAGGTGATCGGGCAGGAAGACCACGGGTTGAACTTCGGGGCGACTGGCTCCATCACATATACGTCCCTTAGTGCACGCTTCCGCTCTCTTTTGGGTATGTGGGTTGCGTATATCATGTTCACCGTCCGCACTTGTGTAGGAAAACCTTTCCGACCCTATTGTTTGGCGGCCGGGGCTCTTCCTCGTCATCGCTATGCAGCCCCTTGTCATTGAGTTGACATAACACTGCTTGCTTGAACACCCAACAATCCCTGTTGGTTTGATTGGCTGGTTTTCGAAGTGCCATGTATACGCACAAGCGTTTGAGTATTCGGTCCAAGTTGGGCCGGGCCTGGGTATTTCTTTTGAATGGCTTCTTCCAGGTGACGGGTTTAGAAGCCTCTGAATCCGGCATTGGCCGTATCTTGATATTATCACCGTTAATCGGCGCTTGTTCTTGATTGCAGCATGACCTGCCGTTGCTGTCCTTGGTATCCGAACTATCGGGATGTTTGGCCAAGTTGTTGCTTGACCTAGCAGCTGTCCTCTCCTGCACAAAGCGGGTCATGAGTGTTGTGAGGGCTGCCATGGATTTTGGCTTTTCCTGTCCTAGGTGCCGGCAAGCCACTCGTCGCGGATGTTATGTTTGAAGGCTGCAAGGGCCTGCATCCGGACGATCAACGATTTGATTTTTCTTTGTTAGGAAGCTGTGTCCAGAATTGCGGCTTATTCTTGGCTGCTGAATTATATGGCTAAGGTCATGGCGTCGGTGAGTCAGCACATATGTGCCTGGAAGTTATCAAGGAATGCGGCTTCCAGGGTCCTACCAACAACCAATTGATTCTGCTTGGCAAGCTGTTGAGCCAATGCGAGATGGTCCTTTAAGCTTGAGTGGGAGGTATTTGATGGCATGTAGGTCATCACCATGGGCCATGTGGATATGGAGAGATAGTCCTCGATCCGGACCGCGGGATCGTGGTACCATCGTATGATTCGATGTTTACGGGTTTGAAGCCCTCGGGGATTTGATGATCCATTACTTCATCTGTGAAGCATAGTGGGTGTCTTGGCGCCTCTGTATTGGGCTATATCACGGCGTAGCTCATATGAGCTTTGTCTCTGTGTTAACCCGGCGGTGTTCTGTATCGGCGAGGTAATCATCCAGCGTTGTTGGCGCCCCGCGATCCGTGGATCGATCTTGTATGTTTGCCTTATCCTCCAATATATCTACATAAGTCCGGTAGCGTTTTCCCATGCCTTGGTACTTTTGGCGCCGTCGGGGTGTGGCTTGGCGGAGGCGAGAGGCTTCTCTGTCATGACCCGCGGGTGGCGATCTGCCATGTCGTGCGCTAGTGACTTGGTTGCTTCCTCCTCCGATCGAGGCAATGGCCTGCGTTTGGGGTAGCTTTTGGAGGGGCGTTCGAGTTCATACTCTTCGGCTGCAAGGACTTCAGTCCATCTGTCAGCTAGCAGGTCTTGATCAGCTCGAAGTTGTTGCTGCTTTTTCTTGAGGCTGCTTGCCGTGGCTATAAGCCTGCGTTTGAAAGCGCTCTGTTGGTGGGATCCTCGAGGCACGACAAATTAAGTCGTCGTCGAGGCTTGCCTCATCTTCGGAGGGAGGCGCATAATTATCGTCCTCGACCTCTCTTTTTGCCGCCTTTGTCGTGCGGACTTGCTCTCCTCCTCCTGCTGGAGTCCTGCTGGAGGGTTCTCTTCAACCTTTGTCAAGGGGTGTTATTATCTCCGTGCGGAATCACAGTTTTATTGTGGCGGGATTTAGGCGGCGCCCGGCTTGGCGTTGGCGCTTGACTTGTTCTTGGAGGGTCATCCTCCGTTGTTCCATCGCCGTTCCCATCTTTTGGGATGTCCACCATGTATATGTCATATGTGAGGTGGCCTTCAGTGCCACTGTGGCGCTGGGTCTTGAGTAAATCTCGGCGTCGTCGTCCATACCGTCGGCGTCTTGGTCAAGTCGAGCATGTCGGTTAAATCATCGTGATGGCTACAAAGTGGGTGGTGGGTGGGCGTTGAATTTAAGTCGTCCGTATCCCAACCTTCCTGTCCGTGAGTCGGCCAGAGCTCTCCGGATAAAGAGAGAGACTTTAGTGAATTCAGGATGTCGCCAAAGGCGAGTCTTGAAAGATGTCTGCGGCGGTGAACTCCATAGCGGGCCCAATCGGATTCGATTGGCGGTAGCGGAGGGTTGGTCGGAGAGGAGTCCGGCACCACAGGTCGAGTCGCAAAG
>JAHIAM010016880.1:0-10710 GCA_021605205.1 Aegilops longissima
ATATGCCGTATTTACTCCGGAAGGTAAATGGAAAACCAGGCATCATCTTGGCAACCAAGCATGCCCGGAAAGATGAGTGATTTGGTAGAAATCGATATAGAATCACCGGAAGCGGATGCGGATTGGATATGGCGGGCAAAACAAGAATGGTGAGAAACCTCGATAACCAACATATGAACAAGCCATGCATGTGTGCAAATACCTCATAGCACAAATCAATTAAATATGCCCATAAACAACACCTAAGATGATGCAAAAGACATGAACACAAACTTGCCCAAATGCAAAAACCAATGCACCACTGAGTTGGTGGGATTTTCTACCCAAAAACATATATAATATGTTAGGGTTGCATTAGAAAAATCATCACAAAAACAATAAGTAAAAACCTGCCTAAAAAGGAAGTAGCAGAATAGGCAATTTCAGTTTGGAAATGTCAATTTGGACCTTGCCTAAAACAGAAATGAAACAAACCAGAATGGAAACTAGGGTGAAAAGAAATAAAAATGCATGAGGGGAAAGGCTGGGAGGCTGACAAAGACCCATCATAGAGGCGGGGTGACCATGGGTTTAAAGGGGAAAAAAGAGCCCGGGGATTGAACAGGTCTCCCGTGGAAACCTTCCGTTACCCTTGGGCTGGTCGGTGGTCTGACGGAGGAAGGCTCGCCCGATCTCTGCTGCTGCGGAGGAGAAGCAGAAGGAAAGCGAAAATGAGAGATAAAAGGGGGGTGCGCGCTGGGTTGAACCAGTCGCCCAGTGGTAAGCGACCGGTCGACCAGCTCGGCTCGGTAGGGATCTGGTAGGAAGCAGGAAGCCGCACTTATCTAGTTACCCTGCCTGATCTAGAACGAGAGGCCCCGATGCGGCGAGAACAGCGCTGGGACTCCTGCCCTCGAACCGGCCAGGACACCACGAGGGAACTCCACAGGGCAGGAGCGGACCAAGCGGGCGTGGCTAGTGGCAACCACGTGCAACTCCGAACCCAAACAAACTACACCACACGAACCTGGGTGCGACAAGAACAAGGATCGGCCCTACTCTCGGTGACCTAACGCAGGAAGGAGCGGGGAGGAAGGGGTTATACCTCCTTACCCTAGGACACGAAGCAGCGCGAGGCAGGGGCGGCGGCAGATCAAGCTCGAAGATGCCGGGACTCGGCCGAGAAGAAGGTTCAGGCGTCGGTGACTTGGCCTCCGGGACTCCGTGAGCGGCGTCGTGGTGTGAAACGGCGACGGAAGAAAGGATTGACCGCAGCCTGGTCGGGGTGGCGGAGGCTGCCCGGCGATGGAGGCAGCGCTCGGATCTTCGGGTCGGCCAGGCGGATCTTGGGATCGCTCACTGGCGTGGCGGCGAGAGGAGAGAAACCCTAGGCTCGATTGTGGCGGAGGAATAAGAAGGGGGCTAGGCGGCGGAGGCGTGCTCGTGCTCTCTCGTGCTCGGGGTCCCCATGGCGATGGACAGAGAGAGAGAAAAGTGGGTGCGGAGGCGCAGGCGCTGCTGCAGTGGGACCAGCGATGCCCGTGGTGGGATCCATGAGGGGTAGGCAGCGTGGGTCTGTGAAAGCAGAGAGAGGAAGCAGCGTCTGGGTGGCCTTCTCCTCTTTGAGCTCTTGAGGCTAGGGAAGGCTGGGCAGCTCGGGAGGCCGAGGCCCAGTGGAGAGGCGACTGCAGGGCTGCTTCTGCTGCTGCCTCTTCTCCCTTTTCCTTTTCAAAATAAAAGAAGAGAAAGAAAGTCTGAGAGAAAGAAAGAAAAGATTTAGAGTGAAAGGAAAATATCCCACTCCTGGAATTCTCCTCTATTTAAATAAATTGAAATGGACATTTTAAAAGGTAGAAAAATAATGCAAGTTTGGAAATGCTTCAAACTTGTGCCATTTTGAACCTGACCATAACAACTTCAAATGAGGGAATTTTAGGCGAGAGGTTTAGTGCAACAAGCAAGATTTTTAGGGAGAAGATGAACATTAATTGAAGGAGGGAAAATATGGCATTTGAAGAAAAGAAGTAAGAGAAGGAGGATGGTAATGCAAGATAGAATGGCACATGCACAACATGACATGCAAGAAGACACCACAACCACATGACAGAAGAAATGCAAGATGACAATAGGCACAAATGCAATATGGCAAAAGACAAACAAAGAAAAGAAAACCCACATGACCAAAACAACAAGAGGCCAAGCATGACAAGAACCCACAAGAATTGGATGAGGTCAAATTGATATATTGCCCAAAAGGGATTTACATCCGGGTGTTACAACACTCCACCACTACAAGAGATCTCGTCCGAGATCTAGGGGAAAAGAACTCGGATACTCGAGCGGAGGTGATCCTGCGCTCCCGGTAGCTTCTCGGTTGGAATGGTGTGACCACTTCACTTTCAGAATTTGATTGACTTGTTGCGAGTCTTGCTTCGGTTTCTTCAAGAATAACAGCAGGGTGCTCACGATAAGAGATCTTCTTGAAGGTCAATCTCTTGAAGTTGATAGTGCGTTCAAGTCTTGAAGCACGAAGAAAAGCTGTGACCGCGTGAAACACATCGTGCCGTTTGCAAAGTTGGATGGAAGCTCAAGTTGATAGGCGAGATCGCCTCTTTTCCCAATGATCTTGAAAGGACCCGTATCTGGGGCAAGCTTCCCTTTGATACGAAGCGGCAGTACCTTTCATTGGAGAGGCGGAGGTAGACATGGTCTCCGATTTCAAAAGTCACATCACGGTGCTTATCATCATAATAGCTCTTCTGGCGATTACGCGGCTTTGAGATTCTCACGAATGACCTTGCACATTTCTTACATACGTGATCAAGTCATTGCCAAGTTGGCGTTCACATCTCAGACCAATTGAGAGAATCACGGCACTTTACGCCATAGAAATTTCGAATGGGGCCTTGCCTTAATGGAAGCTGTTGTTGTAAGAGAACTTCGGCATATGGAAGACAATCTTCCCTTCATACGAAAGAAATGACACAAGCCTGAGCATATCTTCAAAATTTGATTAACTCGCAAACTTGGCCACTTGTTTGAGGATGGAAAGCTGTCTGAAGCGAATCTTGGTGCCCATGGCCTTACGAAAAGAATCCCAAAACTTGGAGGTAAAGATGCTGCCAGTGCAGAGATCACTTGTGGAATGCCGTGCAAGGAGACAATCTGAGGTGTAAAGCTCACGCCAAGCTGAGCTGCGATGATGGATTCTTTGATAGGAAGAAAATGAGCCACTTTAGTAAGCTTGTCAATGAGCGAAGATAGCATCATTTCACGCTTGGACTTTGGAAAGCCAGATCCGAAGTCCATTTCAATATGATCAAACTTCCATTCAGGAATAGCAAGAGGTTGAAGGAGACCAGCTGGTCTTTGGTGTTCTGCTTTCACTCTTCTGGACATCACACTCATTCACGATTGAGCAATTTCTCGCTTCATTCGAGTCCACCAATATGTGCTTGAGGTCATGGTACATCTTCGTACTTCAGGATGAATGGATAGAAGCGAATTGTGAGCCTCGTTCATAATGACTTTTCTAGATCACCCTTAGGAACCACAATCCGGTCCTCAAAAGAGCAGTGTCTTTGTCATCAACATGGAAGCACTTGTACTTGAAATGCCCTTGTCGATACCACGTTTCACTTTCTTCACCATGGCATCCGAAGTTGAGCCTCACGTCTGATCTTCCAAAGTAGGAGAGACTATGAGGTTGGCAAGAAAGCCTTGAGGAACAACAGAAGATTGACGGAAAGATTCCACGGAGATCCGGTGAAAGGGCTTGAGGATTAGGCTGTTGGTAGCTTTCCTGCTCAAAGCGTCTGCAATGACAGCTTTGCCGGGTATACTCAATACTTGGGTTGTACTCTTGAATCATTTGAACCGATGCACTGAGGTTGAGGTTGAGCTTGGTGAAGATGTACTTGAGACTCTTGTGATCGGTGAAAATGTCACTTTCCTTCCCAACAAGAGATGTCTCCAAGTAATCAAAGCATGGACAAGCCCGCCAACTCAAGATCGTGAGTGGGGTAGTTCTTCTCGTTGGCTTCAAGGCGGAGGTATAAACAACTCTCTTCTCTTGCATTAACACACAAAGACCGAAGAAGCATCACAGAACACTTCATAAGGCTTGGATTCATCGGGAGGAGTCGAGCAGGAGCTGTGGGGTTTCTCTTTGAGAGTCTTGAAAGCAACGTCACCTGGGAGACCGGACATACTTCACCTTACGGAAAGGTTGGAAAGAGGCTTTGCAATCTTGGAGAATTCTCAACAAATCTTGACAATAGCTTGCAAGACCAAGAAAGCTGGGAGCTGCTTGACATTCGAGGGTTCCCAATTGACAATTCGGACACCTTCTCGGGATCAAAGCGATCCCTTGGCGAGATATATGAAAGATAAAGCACTTCATCAAGCCAAATTCAATTTGGAGAACTTGGCATGAAGGTACTCTGGCTTGTCTAGCACCAATCGCAAATGTTTGGCATGATCCTTCTTATTCTTGGAAGACCAAGATATCATCAAGATAGACCAAGGCAATTCATTGGTGTAAGGATTGAATATGAAGTTCATCATCGAGAGAAGGTTGGAGGAGCATTGACAAGGCGAAAGACATGCGGTATATTCATAGAACCAAAGCTTCGAATCTTTGTCTTGGGAATATCTTGTTCCGAATCGAATCGATGATAATCGAAGGTCAAGCTTAGAAAACCGTAGCACCTTTGAGTTGCTCGAAAAGTTCATTGATGTTGGGAAGTGGATACTTGTTCTTGATTGTCTTCTTATTCAATGGGCTGTCGGCCAAAGTCGGTGACCATCCTTCTTCGGACAAAAAAACCACAACCCCAAGGAGATGAACTCGGTCGTCAAACCGGCCTCTTGTTCATCGAGCTGCTTCCAATTCCCTCAGCTCATCAGGTCCAAGCTTTGGGCCCAAAGCGGGTTCGTGCGGCTCAAGATCGATGAACTTGGCGATGAGGAGGCATCCGGCTCTTACGGAAAGACATCTTGGTACTCAAGCTGGAATCGAGAGATGGCATTCAATTCGCCCTTCTCATTGAGAAAACAACCGAATGGTTTCATCACGAGAGGCATAAATGATCCATCATTAGAAGAATGAGTCAATTGAATTTCCACACAGCACAATCAAGTGAGCTTTGTCGATAAACGATCCATTCGAGAATAAGATCAATTCCGGTCACCAAGAACCTTGGTTTAGAAAAAATCTATAATCACCCATCTTGATCCGACATTGGGAACCACCAGACTAGAACTCATATGCTTGGAAACAATTGCTAGGGTTTAGGAAATTCGAAGTGAAATCATGCTTGGCGGGTCTGACATGAAACAATCGATGCCCGGTTCAAAAAGAACTTTTGGGAATATCATTAACGAAGATTACCCATTGCACATCGAAGAATCCTCGCTGAGCTGCATTTCATATTGACCTTGGCATACTTTGGATTATGTTTTGCATTTTTGGAAGATTTCACGGGAGGAGGCGGAAGGCGCCTCTGGTTGAACATTTTAGCATAGTGCCCTTCTGCGACACTTGTTGCAAGTGACCTCGAGAGACGGTGGTAAGGAGCACTTGACCTTGGAGCTTGAATTAGACTTGTTACGATAGCTTGGGTTGGGTGGGTGGGAAGATCCACGACCACGAGTTCTTCTTTTGTAAAGGGGGAGCGGAGGAGGGGAATAAAACCTCTTTGGCTGCCACTTGGAGGCGAGGAGGACTGCTGCATCCTGATTCTCTTCTTAGAAGCCTCCATTGAGTTGTGCTTGTTCTTGCTTGAGTGCCATGTTGTAGAAATCATCATACTTATCGGCTCAAACACCAAAAGGTAATGCAGATCCCTCTCGGACCCCCGCCCGATAGATCAAACTCCTTTTCTACATCTTGCTTAAAAGCAAGCGAGCCGGCTGGATATTGTATTGATAGACAGACAGGTGCCTTGCTTGAGATTGGGAACTCCTCACGCTTGCTCTCAACAACACTCTTTGGAATGTGTGAGCTCGGAAATCCTGGGGAACTCATCAGTTGGCCCACCCCTCTGGAATCTTTGTATTCTGGAACCACTCGGGCCTGATCCTTGAGTTGAAGCGATGCAAACTTGACAAAGTCCTCGGTGCGACATTGCTCGTCAAAGTGCTTGAGATTCCACTAACCAATCATCCGTCTGTTGCCTCAACCGGCCCAAAGACTTGGTGATTAGCGGAAGGGAAAGTAGCAAAGTGTGGCTGATTGTTGCCTTGACCTTGATTGCCTTGATTGCCTTGATTGCCCATCGTTCTTGCAAGAGCTGCAAAATCATCGAGCATTGGCATTGGTGGCTGCCATGATAGCTTCCGGGTTGGGCGGGGTGGAGGTGGAGGTGGAGGATTGGTGATCCCCATCATTGCGATCCGGATTGGGCGCGTTGGCGGAGCCATCTGAAAGGTGACATCCGTTAGTCCTTTGATAGACAAATGATAAGTAGAATCAGCGGATAGAAATTGCAACATATAGTCTTCACAATAAACATTGAACAAGAATGAGCGAATGAATTCAAAGTTAATCATCACCGTCCAATAAGGTGAAAGCCACTTAGAAAAGAATATGGAAACAACATCTGCAAAACAAACGAATATCCCCGAAAACAAAAGGTTGGCTTCTAGAATGAGCGGAACAAACACATGATAGAATTTACGCCCAAAGTGTTATGGTGGGGCCACCCGGGCCTGACGTATAGCGGGGTCACGAATGACTAACAAGGCGTCCCGAATCAGCATAGCCAAAGTTCTTTAAGGCGTCTGCGACCCTTTAAATCGACCGTGAAAAGGCGGACCACTAAGCGTTGAACCCCAATCTCAAATCATACATACCGGAAAGAATATCACGGAAACTAAATTTATAAACTCCCGAAACTTTCGGTTATGCAATCTGGTTGGGGATGGGGGAACAAAATATATCACCCAAACTAACAATACCTAGATCATTATCCATCCGTCAACAAACCAAAAATCCTCGGAAATCGTTAACCTTGAAAAACATCCGTTATCAAGTCATGGCAATACTCCCTTTTCATAAATCTTTGGGCTAGGGTTATCTCACCAACAACTGCAAAAAGAGATTTGATGTCGGTAAAACTCGGTATTCGACTAGCGATAAAATTGTGGCGACAACACCTGACTCAACTCCGGGACGCCACAACCCTAAATGTCGGAGGCCCAAGAACAATGTTCTCGTCACAAAACCATCGGAACGATTCCAAGATACCCGTGATCCTAAAAAATTTTAGTGAAATTTGAGAAAGAAGAGTCAAAACTCTCGTGGGAACCTCACGGAAGGTGAAGGAATGGGAAGCAAAAAATCCTACTCTGATATATAAATCCTAAGACTCAAAACATTTTCCATTCTAGACTCAACAACGTCGACAAAAATCTAGTAGGGGCTCCTAAGTGGAAGGCTCGATTACCAACTTTAGCCCCATCCTATATCTCCCGTGTCGAGGCCGACTTAGAAACATAACGCATTGAAAGCAATTAAAGTGAGGTAATCTTCACACAACCCATGTAATTTTAAGGAGAAAGGTACATAGTTGGCTTACAATCCCCGTCACGTACATAATTAAACATACATCATTGAGTACACTCAAGGTCCGACTGGAACCAAAATAAAGATACCCCATGCTAACAGATCCCGAATCGTCCCCGGGCACCACTCTGATCATTGAAGCGACACATAGTAACGACCCTTCCTCGTCGAACTCCCTTGAGCTCGGTGGAATCATCTGCAGCCTCCCGGAACACCCTGTTTGGAAGTACGGAGTCCGGGGACTCGACAATCTCACCCCGAGATCAAGACTATTTAAGCTTTAGGAGGACATGGTAGTAAAGTTGAGCTGCACAGCGACTAGCATATATGGTGGCTACATCAAAAAGGCGAAAGAGAAGCAAAACATGTGAAACTAGTATTGATCAAGTGATCTGAACTACTTCGTCGGACATAACTCCAACCCGTGTTCACTTCCGGACTCCGAGAAGAGACCATCAGTTACCCTTGATTGTGTATTTTAATTGAGGTCAACTTTGTGTTATCTACCGGACATTAACAAATTCCCATCGCCTCATAACACCGGCTTTGAAAGATATTACCTGCGGTGTCCCAACAGCCCATTATAAGCTCTCACGGTCAGGAAGGATTATTCCTTCTGGAAGACCGATCAATCTCGGAATCCCGGACTACAAGACATTTAAGCAATAAAACAAGACCAGCAAAGCCACCCTTTGCCGACAAATCCCGATAGAAGCTGCAATTGTTCTCGGGGCACCCGGATAGGCGCCCTCTGGTAAAACCACCCTCGAGTTGCCCAGGTGGCCCGATCTGCCGGTTGGGCCCCTCGAAGAACCTTGGTCAGGGGTTAAAAAAAGATGACCCTCGGGCTCGGAAAACCGGGAAAAAGGTGGCAAATGGTAAAACCAAAGTTGGGCCTTCTTTGGACAAGTCTTATTCAAAGCGCTTCAAGGGGTCCCATAAATCACCCAACCGTGTAAAGGCAAAAATCAAGGAACATAACACGGTTTGGCGGAAACTAGGGTGGAAAGTGGAACAAAACACCGGGCATAAGGCCGAGCCTTCCACCCTTTACCAAGTATATAGATGTGTTAAACATAGCAATATATATATATTTGATATCCCCAACAAGTAAACATGTTCCAAGAGAACAACATCTCCATGTTCAACAAGGAACAAATTTCACTTCTGCAACTAAACGCTATAAGAAAAGGGGAAGCGTCTCCAATCACGGTTTGCTAGGAAAGGATGGTTAGAGCTGACATGGCAATATGGGTGGCATGATATAGCAAGTGGTAGGCATGACATAGGCATAGCAAAAAGGCGAGCAACTAGCATAGCAAAGATAGAAGTGATTTGAGGTATGATCATCTTACGCAATGTTCTCGAGTTGTCGAAAGGATCCTCGCGTTCTCAACGGGTTCCTCGTGCGTTCGTCTCGGCTCTACCCAAAGCAACAACAACAAGGAACCACAATAAATCACGGTGCAATGCACAATCAACATGATGCAACATGACATGAAATGCAATGATGTGATATCAAGCGTATTGCACTCCGGAAGGTAAATGGAAAACCAGGCATCATCTTGGCTAACCAAGCATGCCATCGGAAAGATGAGATGATTTGGTGAAATCGATATAGAATCACGGAAGCGGATGCCGGATTGGATATGGCCAAAACAAAATGGTGAAAACCCGATACCAACATGTTGAACAACCATGCATGTGCAAATTACCTCATAACAAATCAATTAAATGCCCAACATAAAAACACCTAATGATGAAAAAACATGAACACAAACTTGCCCAAATGCAAAACCAATGCACCTGAGTGGTGGGTTTTCTAAAAAACATATATAATATGTTAGGGTTGCATTAGAAAAATCATCACAAAACAATAAGTAAAAACCTGCCTAAAAAGGAAAGCAGAATGGCAATTTCAGATTTGGAAATGAGATTTGGACCCCCAAAAATGAAACAAACCAGATATGGAAACTAGGGTGAAAAAATAAAAATGCATGGGGAAAATGGGAGGTGACATGAAGACCCCATCATAGAGGCAGGGGTGACCATGGGTTCTAAAGGGGGAAAAAAGAGCCCGGGATTGAACAGGTCTCCGGGAAACCCCTGGCGGGTGGTTTGGGGTCCAGAGGGGGCTCGGCCGATCTCTGCTGCTGAGGGAGGCGAAGGAAAAATGAGATAAAAGGGGGGTGGGCGCGGGGTTCGAACCAGTGCCCGTGGTGCGCGGTCGACCATCGGCTTGGGAGGGATCGGTAGGAAGGGGCGGCCTTATCTAGTTACCCCTGATCTAAAACGAGGGCCGCCGATCGGGAGGGCAGCGGCCGGGGGCTCCGTGCCCCGAACCGACCAGGACACCGAGGGAACTCCAGGGAGAGGAGGACCAAGCGGGCGGGCTAGTGGCCCACGCAAGCTACCGAACCAAAAAACCACCACAAACCCCGGGGGCGCGACCAAAACAAGGATCGGCCCTACTCCGGTGACCTAACGGCGGAAGGGCGGGGAGGGGGTTATCCTCCCCTAGGACCGAGCAGCGGAGGCGGGGCGGGCGGCGAATCAAGCTCGAAGTCCGGGGGACTCGGCCAAGGAAAACAGGTTGGCGTCGGTGTACTTGGCGCTCGGGACCCGGCGGGTCGTGGTCGTGAGGGCAGCGAGGAAGAAGGTTGACACGGGCAGGTGGGGTGGCGGAGCCCCGGCGATGGGGGCCCCCGGATCCTCGGGGGAGGCGGCGATCTTGGGATCCGCACTGGCGGCGGGGAGGAGAAACCCTAGGCTCGATTGTGGAGGAATAAGAAGGGGGGCTAAGGCGGAGGGTGCTCGTGCTCTCGTGCTCGGGTCCCCATGGCGATGGCGGAGAGGGAGAGAAAAGGGGGTTGGGAGGCACGGGCCTTTGCCAGCGGGCCGGGCGATGCCCGTGGTGGGATCCGGAGGGTGGGCCGGTGGGTCTGTGAGGGGGAAACAGCGTCGCTGGGCCTTCCTGGGCTCGGTGGGAGGCTGGGCGGCTGGGAAGCCGAGGCCCAGTGGAGAGGGGCCTTTTCTTTGTTTTCTTCTCCTTTTCCTTTTCAAAAAAAAAAAGGAAAAGGAAAAAAGAAAAGATTTAGAGTGAAAAGGAAAATATCCCCACCTGGAATTCTCCTCTATTTAAATAATTTGAAATGGACATTTTT
>JAHIAM010016883.1:0-22735 GCA_021605205.1 Aegilops longissima
AGCGTTTTTATAAAAAAAGGGAATTAAAAAATAATTAAGTAAAAATAATAATAATAAATTAATTAATTAATTAATTAATTAAGGAATTAATTAATTAATTAATCTAATTAATTAACCTAATTAACTATTAGTTTAATAAGCTAATTAGTTAGTTAAACCTAATTAACCTAATGAGAGAATGACAGTGGGTCCCACGGACCCACACGTCGTTGACGATCAACACCCTGTTCACTGCTTGGCGTCATCTTGACGTCATGATGACGTCATAAATGTTTTGGAAATTAATTTAAATAATTAATTAAAATTCTAGAAATTAATAAAATCTTTAAAAATCATATCTTTTAATCCGTAACTCGGATTAAAATATTTTCAACATGAAAGTTGCTCGAGCAGCGAGGCGAATCCGGATCATGATCCGTTCGTCCACCACACCCTCTAACCTATCGAACCTGCAAACTTTCCTCTCGGTTCATCAATGCGGCGCGTCGGGCAGGAAAACTTCCGGATGTTTTCCCCCTAACGATACCCCCTCATACCACGTTAGGCACGCCTAGCATCGCTTCTTGGCATGTCATGCATCGATATGCATCTGTTTACCTTGTATTCATTGTTTCTTCCCCTCTTCTCTCCGGTGAACTCGAGGCCCAGCTGCGTGGCGTTCGACTACGGTGTTGGCGACCCCTCTCTTTGCGAGCAACCAGGCAAGCCCCCCCTTGATCACGGATATCCCTACTCTTATCTACACTTGCATTAGAGTAGTATAGCATATTCTTGTTTTCGATACTCCTATCTTCTTTGCATTTGTCCTTGTAACCATTTGTTACCTTACGCAATCCTATATGCTTAGTATAGGATGCTAGTACTCATCTGTGGCCCTACTTTCTTGTCTGCCGTGCTATACTATCGGGCGTGATCACTCGGGAGTTGATCACGGTATATCTATATACTTATACATGATACATGTGAGACTAAAGTGAATTGGTGATGGAGCACCATGAGTGGATCTTTGTGGCGGGCGGCAGGCGAGTTGAGACCGCCTAGGAGAGGTGGGCTGGCCTGTTGGGTTGCGGATACTTAACACACGAGGTCTTGGTATTTGATCTGAGTTGGCTCTGAGCTTATCGCACTAACCATCTGGCGGAGTAGTTATGGGTATCCGCGTCGTGGTATCGGCAAAGTACTTGACGTCGGCGGCAGGCGGCTTGCCGGATTTGGACGCTGTTAGGCTAGATGCGCTTCGGCCGCCCTCTAGCGTCTGGAGTGTGCTCAGGCGATGGGCCCGGACCCTGGTGCTAGGTTTAGACCGGCGTCTTGGCCTCTGTTGTGCCTAGGTGGGGCTGCGGCGTGTTGATCTTCTGCGGCGGGCATGACCGGAAAGTGTGTCCGGCCAAATGGGATCAAGCGTCTTTGGGTAAGATGGTGCACCCTGCGGTGTTAATCTATTGGATAGCCGTGATCTTGATAAGGGGCGACTTGGAGTTGTACCTTGAGCTTATGACAACTAGAACCGGATACTTGATAAAACACACCCTTCCAAGTGCGGATACAACGGTGGTCGCTCTGCTCGGGGATATGGCGGGGATTGCGGGTAGGATTATGCTAGTGATGTTACTTGGAGGACTTGGATTGTCCTCTTCTACTTTGCAAGGCGGTGTCGAGCGTAGTCTTCGTTAAGACTAGCTATCCCCTCTTATTACGGCATTCTGAGTTCGGTCCATGATATGGCCTTTACACATATATCCATGCATATGTAGTGTAGCTCCTTGCTTGCAGTACTTTGGATGAGTACTCACGGTTGCCTTGTTCCCCTTTTCCCTACCTCTACTCGATTCTGCAATCGGGCGATGGAGCCAGGGCAGGCAGCCACCGCCTGGCGACTACTACTCGGAGGTGCCTACTACTACGTGCAGCCCGGCGGCGGCGACGGTGACCTAGGAGGATCGAGGCGGAGGCCTGCTCCTCTTCGATCTGTATCCACTTTGTGCTAGCCATCTTATGGCACCTTGTTTAACTTATATGCGTACTCGGATATTGTTGCTTCCATGACTTCGTCTATGATCGAGCACTTGTATTCGAGCCCTCGAGGCCCTGGCTTGTATTATGATGCTTGTATGACTTATTTTATTTGTAGAGTTGTGTTGTGATATCTTCCGTGAGTCCTTGATCTTGATCGTACACATTTGCGTGCATGATTATTATGCGATTGAATCGGCGTCTGAAGATTAATGTCGAGCCGATTCTGTGGAATCCCCTTCCAACTCCTTGGCGAAGTCGAGTCTAGACATTGCAAAACTTTTACTAACTTGGTTGTGTGCCTTACGGGCCCACGTCGCCATCGGGTGGTACTAGGATCTTTTACTCCTCGACCTTTACTGGGACTCTGAACTCTCTTCTACTCGGGTTAAGCGATTTTACTAACTATCACTAGGATCCGTGACATTCACCCCAAAGTTGGATATAGCCTTAGTTGTTTTTGGAATTGTATTTGAGCAATTTCCACCTTGTCATTGACTCCTTTGAAATCTTTGTCAGATGGAACTGGAACAGGATCACTGAGATGATGACCTATACGGGTTATCGGCGGCTGCGAATTACCGTCTCTATGGGAGTACCAGGACTATAACGGGGAAGCGATGCCGCCATCGTTCACCTCTACTCTCGAATGCGAGTCCACTCTTGTCTTGCACCGCGCATGGTGTTGGAGTGACTATCGATATGGCGATCCACGATGCTTATCTTTGCTCGACCGTCTTCGTCGCAGTATCGAGTTGGACACCTCCCCTTCGGGCACATTGCTATCGCGTCGATGTTGGTGAGGAGGTTACTACTGCTGCTGCCTACACCCTTTGTCACGAGAGAGCCCTTCCACCATCGAACTTTGTTACGCATCTTGTAGGCTGGATCGAGCTAACGGGCTCTTCGCCACGAGTTGTACATCACCCGTCGGCACCTCTACCGTGCTTTCTGATGCACCCTTTGTCCGATCCGGAGCTGCGGCGTTCTGCGATCTACCCACCGGACCGTGATGCCCGGTGTCGGTTGGCGAGCGTGGGAAGCTACTCTCGCGCAGCCCTTTCACGCCACACGGGCGTCGGATTCACCACGAGTATCCGCGGCCCCAGTCGCGGCGTGGAGGACTATCCGCTGCCGCACTATCGACTTCGGGCTCTGCTACCTCCGATGCCGCGTGGGGTGATGTAGACTTGCTTGTTAGTGTTTGATGTATTCTCATGAGCTGCGTGCCGCCTATGATGTAGTAGTATGTCTTTTGGACTCTATGTCGAACTCTATGCATGATTCCTTTTGTAAGATATGCCAACTACTATGTAGTTCCCATCATGCTTTCATTATGCATGTTTCATCATGAATGATTCTGTCTCTTGCTTAATTTCTCAAATGCTGAACTACCCTGTTATATAATAGCGGGATGGTTAGGCCAATGAGGTCGTGGTCGTGGTGCCAACTTCCACGCTTTGAGTACATGGCTGGTATGGTCCAACAGCTCGAGATGAATCGCCAGTTCATGGAGAACATGATGGCAGTTTCCTCGCCCCAATATGAACCACACCCAAGCGGAACAACTCTCTGAGGATTTCATCGCTGAACCCGGCGTGTACCGCAGCTCAACTCAGCCCTTTGGATCTTGATGGCGGCTCCGTGACATCACCTATGAGATGGAGTCTTGATGTAGCCCTGCCAGCTATGTCACCTTTGCTTCCTTCTTCACGAAGGGACCCAGCAGCTCAATGGTGGGACAGCCACAGCGTACTCGCAGTTGGAACACTCATCACCTGGCCGGACTTCCGAGCTGCCTTCGTGCCGCTTCATCCCTCAAGGGTCATGGACGGGAAGGCGTGAGTTCATAACCTCACCCAAGGCAACAAGGCATTGAAGCCTATCGGCGAGTTCTTGGACTTGTCTCGCTATCTTGAAGAGATATACAGCGATGCCTTGAGCGGGAAGTTCGTGGCGGTCTTCAAGGCGACATCAAGCTCGCACTTCTAGTGGCGACTTTGCTGATTCGCCACCTTGGTGAACAAAGCTATCAATGTCGGCCAGTGCGGGAATACGAGCTCTAACGAGGCATAGCCGTGACACGGGCTCATCTTGAACCCGTCCTCATGAAAGCGCAAGATATGGATTCCCAACGGCATGTACCGGCCGAATGCACTGCTTCAAAGGCGAACTATGCTACACCTCGTGCGCCTACAACTAAGCAGCGAAGCTTCCAGCTCCACCACCCCAAGCTCTGTTCCCACTCCCAATAATGGTTTGTGCTTGGTGCGGACAACGAGAACGTGCTAGAAATGCAACGAGAACCGAGAATCAGCGGCCCTTCGGCGGTGGCCGTGAAACACCGAGAACCGCAACAACAGGCAAGTCTTATGGGCAAGCTCGAATATACGTTGATCTGAATGAAGCTCAAGACCAACCTTTCTTTGTGATGGGTACACTTTCGTAAATTCAGTACCGCATGTGTTTTATTTGATACGAGGCATCTCATTCATTCATGTCAGAAGATTTTGCATTCATGCATGGCATTAAAGTGAAGATAGATGCTTCACTATTAGTACACACCCCGGCCAATGTCGGACCTCCATGATTTAGCAGCGTCCCGTTGAAATCGAAGAATGGAATTCCTTGTCTCTCCATCGTCTTTGAAGTCTTGTAGCATTGACCTCATTACGGAATGAATTGGTTGAAAGCTTGCTCTGGCGTCAATCGTTTGCGCCACTAAGACCGTCCATCTGCTACACCTTGGATGAAATAGTCACGTACCAAGCTCATCGGTGCAAAATGCGAGCAAGGCTCTATACATTGGAATGCATTGAGCGCGCACTCGAGGGATTGAAAACATTCACGTCGTTCGCTTTCCAAGGCGTCTTTCTGAAGAACTTCCGATTCCCCCACTAGAGCTGTCGAATTCGTCATCGACTTGAAACGAGCACCACTCCTATAGCCAGCGACCATACAAGATGCCGCGCGCGAACTCCTTGAACTAAAGGAGAAATCGACAAATCTCTTCAGCGGCTTCATTCGCCCAAGTTGCTCTCCTTGGGAGCACCTTCTCTCTTTGTCAAGAAGAAGGATGGGACAAACCGATTGGTCCAAGACTACGTCCTATAAATCAAGCTACCATTCAGAATAAGTATCCTCTTCCTCGGATCAATGATCTTTATGATCAATTGGCTGGTTCGTCGGTGTTCTCGAAACTTCGACTTGAGGTTGGGTTACCACCAGATCCGTGTTAGTGAGGAGGATATCCCCAAGACCGCATTAGTGACTCGTTATGGTTCATCGAGTACACCGTCATGTCTTCGGCTTAACCAATGCTCCGACCACCTTCTCTACGATGAACTATATATTCATGGATTACCTCGACAAGTTAAATGCGTGGTTTATCTGATGATATCTGATCTTTTCAAGAATGAAGAAGAACATCTTGAACATCTTAGTCTTGTCTTTGGAAAAGCTACGAGAGCATCAACTCTATGCCAAGTTCTCCAAATGTGAATTACGGCTCCCGAAGTAACCTATCTTGGGCATGTCATCTCTAAGGATGGTATTGCCGTCAACCACGAGGCGAGTTAGGGCTATTCTCGATTGGACTCCTCGAAGAGCGTTAAGCAAGTCAGAAGTTTCTCGGTCTCGCCATTATTGCCGTCGATTAGTCGAGAACTTCTCCAAGATTGCCGAACCTCGACTAACTTTGTTGCATAAGGCGTCAAATTCCAATGGACGAGATAAATGTCGGAAAGTTTCCGGGCACTCAAGGACAAGTTGACTTCTGCGGTGCTAGCTCCTCGATACTAAGAAGGACTTCGTCATTTACTCGGCGCTTCTCGTCAAGGTTTAAGCGGTGTCCTAATGCAGAAGCGCAAAGTAGTTGCTTATGCCTCTCGGCAGTTCGCCCTCACGAGAGAACTACCGTTCATGACCTCGAACTTCTTTGCGTCATTCATGCTTTGAAGCGTGGCGACATTACCTTCTCGATGTCGTTGCGAGATCTTCACCGACCACCAAGTCTGAAGTATCATTTTACTCAGCCAGACCTGAACCTCCGTCGGCGAGATGGATGGGCGTGGAACTTTGATTTGGGTATTTCCTATCGCCCGAGCAAGGCTAATGTAATGGCTGATGCCTTGAGCATAAATCTTCTGCAACCACCTTGAGGTTCACAAAGTTCAGCCCCACTTGTTGAAGAATTGATGAACCTCCATATCCTCAAGGTTGCACTCGCTCCCCTCCTCGGAGTTCCATAGATGAATCTCCGTGTTGTTCCCCGGGTTCCCTCTATACCCTAGCTGTTGAACCCGATCTCGTGGGCACCATAAAGACAATGGGATTTGACTCAGAAGTCTACAAGCTTAAACAAGACATCAAGAAAATCCCTCGTCCTTCACTATTGTTGATGGGCGCCTTGTACTTCAAAGGCGCCTAGTGGTGCCGCCTGTAAGAAGGAAAATCTGAATATGACTCGAGAAGGTTATGAAAGAAGCTCATGATCGCCTCTATGTATCCATCTGGTAGTACAAAGATGTATCAAGACATTAAATCGAAGATTACAGTGGTCTAATATGAAGCGGGGACATTGCTCGCTATGTTTACGAGTGTGGCGTTTTCCGTCGTATCAAAGCGAGAACATCAAAGGCCTCTGGAACTCTACAACCTATCTCTATTCGAATGGAAATGGGACCATGTTGAAATGGACTTCATCCTTTGGATTTCCCAAATCGCGAAAAGGTAATGATGCTATTCTTGTCGTCATTGATTGGCTTTCTAAAGTTGCACATTTTACGGCGGTCGAAAAAGCGATCACGCTAGTCGACTGCAGCGCTCTATATGTCGAAATTGTTTCACTTCACGGTATTCCATTGGTTGTCGATTCGGACCGTGGCACTTATTCACTTCAAGATTACGGGCAAGTTTTCAAGCTATGGGGACTCATTTATCTTTCGATCTGCGTTTCATCCATGATCCAAAGACAAGTTGAGCGTGTCAGCCAAATTCTCGAAGACATGCTTGAGCTTGTGTTGCATTCCTTGACAGAAATGGGAGGAATCTCCCCGTATCTTTGAGTTCTCTTATAATAATAGCTATCAAGCTAGTGAAGATGGCCCCTTCAAGAAGTGTTATATGGGCCGAAAGTCTTGAACCCTACGACTGATCGGCGAGGCGATCCACTCTTGATCCGGATATTATCAACATCTTGAAGAACAAGTCCTCTCTCGGAGTTCACGATGTATTCCGTGTCACAACTCGGCGGCCTTCAAGGACCCAATCCGAAGCGATGGACCATGAAGTGCTCGGTGCAGCGAGTCTCCTATAAAAGGCATCGGTCCGCATTCTCGACCAGCGGCCTTGCTTTGCGTCAGAAGAATCAAGTTCCTCAAAGTCGATGGTGAATCACTCAAGGCGAAGCCACACAGGAGCGAGATCGTCTTGAGATGAATATCCTGCACTCTTTCCTTCTACCTCCTAAATCTGGGGCGAGATTTCTTGTAATGGAGAGATTTGTAACACCGGATGATTAATGAACATAAACACCCGATTCTTGTGCCAAACCTCTCTTTGATTCGAACCGCTCTAAAATAAAATCAAAACAAAAGCAAAGATAAGGTTCAAAACAAAACTAAAAATGTTAGGGGTTGTCTAAAATAGCAAACCTAATTATGGTGGGGTGCACTAATTTTGTAAAATGCTTTGGCATTTAAATAAACTAATAGCGAGAAAAGGTAAAGAATAAAAAGAAAGAAAGACAAAAAAAGAGGAGGAACCCCTGGCCAGTGACCCCCTCCCACAGCCCTCGCCCTGACCCTTCCCCCCAGGCGGCCCATTGGCCCAGCCCCCCCTCCTCCTTTTCCCCCTCGGTCCTGAGCCCCCCCGGCAGCTCATCCCCCCCACCCGAAATATCTCCATCCTCCCCGATCGGATGGGAGGAGACCCCCCAGAGTGGCCCCTCGCCCACCTCGTCTCCAGAGCCCGTCGCCATGCAGCCCGGCGCTCCCCTTTGGACCTGTGGGACCTCCTCCTCCTCCTCCTCTCACGCCGGGGGCCCTCCTCCCCTCCCCTGCCCCCCACAGCGGGGTTGGCATCATGTGGATCAGCATCCCTCCCGGCCTTGGCAAGCTCCCCGCCTCCCTGCGCGGTCGTCCAGGCCTTCACCACGCCCGCCTAGTCCCCACGTTCCCCACGTGAGCGTGCCGCGTTTCCCCCCTCCATCCTCCCCCTCGAATTGTTGTTGTTGCTGCTAGCTCGCCATTACATGCCTTCATTGCCGCAGCTTAATCTTGGCGTCTCCAGGTGACCTAATGGTCCTGAGGCCGTGCTTTCAATCGCCCCGTCTTTATGGCCAGCAGCAATGCGCACTTGACCATCGCCTCGCTCAAAGCCGCGATGCTCGGTTGTCCTCGGCCAGCCGGCCCGGCAGTCACCATCACATGCGATCTTGGACCCTTTTGCGTCAGGTCCAAACCACATCTGCAGAGACCCCTTTACCACGTTCGGCCATCTCGGTAATCTGCCCGAGAAACTTCTTGGGACTCTCTCGCTTTTGCCTATGTGGCCTTGCTGAGCCGCCATTAGTCATTGACATGATTTAATGGCCCCGCTAGCCCCATGACATGTTGACGGTCGGCCCGTGGCCGGCCAACCAGGAGCCACTTACATGCAGACCCCAGCGTGACGTTTTATAAAAAAGGGAATTAAAAAAAATAATTAAGTAAAAATAATAATAATAAAAAATTAATTAATTAATTAATTAATTAAAGAATTAATTAATTAATTCGTAATTAGATTAACCTAATTAGCTGTTAGTTTAATCAAAGCATTAATTAGTTAGTTAAACCTAATTAACCTAATCGAGAGAGAATGACAGTTGACCCGGACCCACCGCGTCGATTGTTGATCGACACCACATTCACTTCTTGACGTCATCGCGATGTCATGATGGCGTCATAACACATTTTGGATAATGTTAGATTTAAATAATTAATTAAATTCAGAAATTAATAAAATCTTTAGAAAATCATATCTTTTAATCCGTTTCGGTTAAAATATTTTCAACATGAAAGTTGCTCGAGCGGCGAGCGAATCCGGATCGCTGATCCGTTCGTCCACCACGCCTCTAACCTATCGAACCTGCAAACTTTCCTCTCGGTTCATCATCGGCGGGCGTAAGGCAGGAAAACTTCCGGATGTTTTCCCCCTAACGAGTACCCCTCATACCCGCGTTAGGCACTCCTAGCATCGCTTCTTGGCATGTCATGCATCGATATGCATCTGTTTACCTTGTATTCATTGTTTCTTCCCCTCTTCTCTCCGGTAGACTCTGGAAGCCATTTGCTTTGGCGGTTCGACTACGGTGTTGCGACCCTCTCTCTTGCAGCAACCGAGGCAAGCCCCCCCTTGATCACGGATATAGCCTACTCTTATCTACTTCTTGCATTAGAGTAGTATAGCATATTACTATTTTCAGACTCCTATCTTTGCCTTTGTCCTTGTAACTACATTGTTACCTTACGCAATCCTGCTTAGTATAGGATGCTAGTACTCATCTGTGGCCCTACTTTCTTGTCCGTCTGCATGTGCTATACTATCGGGCCGTGATCACTCGGGAGTTGATCACGGTATATATACCTATACATGATACATGTGAGACTAAAGTGGTCGGTGATGGAGCACCTGAGTGGATCTTTGTGGCGGAGGCGGCAGGCGAGTTGAGACCGCCTAGAGAGAGGTGGGCTGGCCACATTCGGCGTTCGCGGATACTTAACTGCAGCTTGAGGTCTTGGTATTTGATCTGGGTTGTCTGAGCTTATCGCACTAACCATCTGGCAGGAGTAGTTATGGGTATCCGGCGTCGTGGTATCGGCGAAGTACTCGAGCGTCGGCAGCGGGCGGCGCGGATTGGTGGAGCGCTGTTGGCTAAGTCGCCGGCGCCCTGCATAGCGTCTTGAGTGTGCTTTCGAGGCGATGGGCCCGACCCTTGGCGCTTAAGTTTAACCGGCGTGTTGGCCTCTGTTGTGCCTAGGTGGGCTGCGGCGTGTTGATCTTCATGGCGGGCATGACCCGGAAAGTGTGTCCGGCAAATGGGATCAAGCGTCTTTGGGTAAGATGGTGCACCTGCAGTGATTAATCTATTCGGATAGCCGTGATCTTGATAGGAGGCGACTTGGGTTGTACCTTGAGCTTATGACAACTAGAACGGGATACTTGATAAAACACACCCTTCCAAGTGCGGATACAACGGTGGTCGCTCTCGCTCGGGGATATGGCGGGGATTGCGGGTAGGATTATGCTATGTGATGTTACTTGGAGGACTTCGTCCTCTTCTACTGTTACAAGACGGTGACGAGAAGCGTAGTCTTCGTTAAGACTAACTATCCCCTCTTATTACGGCATTCTGCGATTCGGTCCACGATATGGCCACATATATCCATGCATATGTAGTGTAGCTCCTTGCAGTACTTTGGATGAGTACTCACGGTTGCCTTGTTCCCCTTTTTCCCTACCTCTACTCGATTCTGCAATCGACGATGGAGCCAGGGGCAGGCATACGCCTATGATGACTACTATTAGGAGGTGCCTACTACTCGTGCAGCCTGACCAGCGGCGGGTAGTAGGGAGGATCGAGGCGGAGGCTGCTCCTCTTCGATCTGTATCACTTTGTGCTAGCCATCTTATGGCACCTTGTTTAACTTATATGCGTACTCGGATATTGTTGCTTCGTGACTTCGTCTATGATCGAGCACTTGTATTCGAGCCCTCGAGGCCCACAGCTTGTATTATGATGCTTGTATGACTTATTTTATTTGTAGAGTTGTGTTGTGATATCTTCCGTGAGTCCTTGATCTTGATCGTACACATTTGCGTGCATGATTAGTGTCTGATTGAATCGAGGTGTCACACATAGTGACCTTCTGTGACACTTGTAGCAAGTCACCTCGGAAGAAGCGGACGGTGGTAAGGAGCACTTGACCTTGGAGCTTGAGGTGGGCTTGTTGCGTAAGCTTGGGTTGGGTGGGTGGGAAGATCCACGGCCACACTGAGTTCTTAGCTGATAAAGGTGGCCAGACGGAGGAGGAGAAGGTAGAACCTGCCTTGGCACCCTTGAGAGGAAGAAGAAGACTGAACTGCATCCCTGATTCTCTTCTTAGAAGCCTCACATTTGAGAAAACTTCTTGCTTGAGTGCCATGTTGTAGAATTCATCATACTTATCGGCTCAAAAGGCACAGGCTAATGCAGATCTTCTCTCAGGACCACCTCTGAATTGATAGATTATACTCTTCTCATCGGTCGTCTTGCTTGCAAAAGCAGGCGAGTTTACGGAACTGGATATTGTATTGGTACCTGAGACATGTTGCCTTGCTTGAGATTGCGGAACTCCTCGCTTGCTCTCAACAACACTTTTTGAATGTGATGAGCTCGAAATCACGGAACTCATCGGTAATGCCACGACCTCCTCTGGAATCTTTGTATTCTTTGGTACCACTCAGCGACTTGATCCTTGAGTTGAAGCGATGCAAACTTGACAAAGTCAGTGCGACATTGCTACAATCAAAATGCTTGCGGATGTCCACTAGCCAATCGTGGTCGTGGCCTCGACCTGAAATTTGAAAGACCGGTGATTAGCGAGGAACTGTTGAGAGTAGCAAAGTGCGGCTGGTTGTTGCCTTGACCTTGATTTCCTTGATTGCCTTGCCCTTGATGCGTTCTTGCAGAGCTGCAAAATCATCGAGCATTGGCATTGGTGGCTGCCATGATAGCTTGCCGGCCTCCCGGGCGGAGGTGGAGGTGGAGGTTCGTGATCCCCATCATTGCGATCCGGATTGAGGGCCGTTGGCGAGCCATCTGAAGAGGTGACATCCGTTAGTCCTTTGATAGACAAAAGATAAGTAGAATCAGCGGATAGAAATTGCAACATATAGTCTTCACAATAAACATTCGAACAAGAATGAGCGAATGAATTCAAAAGCTAATCATCACCGTCCATTAAGGTGAGAAGCCACTTAGATAAAGATATGGAAACAACATCATCTTAGAAACAAATCGAATATCTGGCGAAAACAAAAGATTGGCTTCTAGAATGGCGGGACAAACATGATAGAATTTAGCCCAAGTGTTCGTGGTGGGGCCCTGCGGACACGACGTATAGTGGGCGTCACGAATGACAAACAAGGCGTCTACGCGACCCGTAAATCTCGACCGTGAATGGGCGGACCACTAGGCGTTGAACCCCAATCTCAAATCATACATCATCGGAAAGAATATCACCTAAGCTACTAGAATTCCCACCTATAAACTCGAAACTTTACGGTTATGCAATCTGGTGTTGGGGATGGGGACACAAAATATATCACCCAAACTAACAATACCTAGATCCATTGTCCATCCGTCAACACATAACCAGAAATCCTGGAAATCGTGTACCTCGACCTTGAAAAAAACATCCGTTATACAAGTCATGGCAATACTCCGAGCTAAGCGATCTTTGGGTTATGGGTTATCTCACCAACAACTTGCACAAAAGAGATTCGATGTGGTAAAACTGGTATTCCAGGCGCAGCGATAAAATTGTGGCGACAACACCTCGGACTCAACTCCCGGGACACGCCACAACCCCTAAATGTCGGGGAGGCACCAGAACAATGTTCTGGAATCCTGCAACCATCGGAGCGATTCAAGATACCCATTGATCTAAAAAAATTTAGTGAAATTTGAGAAGAGGAGAGTCAAAACTCTCGTCGGGAGACCTCCACCGAATGACGAAGGCGGGGAGTAAAAGAATCCTACTCTCCATATATATAATCCTAAGACTCAAAACATTTTCATTCTAGACTCAACTTGAGCAAACAATCAAGTAGGGGCTCCTAAGTGGGGAAGGCTACGATGTAACGCCCGGGATGGTTATGCAGCGATAATCATTCCGGTTCGGTTAATTAACCTCTCGATGAATTGAACCGTCCTAAACAAAAATCAAAAATGAAGCAAGCGATAAAGGTTCGAAAATAAAACTAAAATGTTAGGGGTTTTCTAAAATAGCTAACCTAATATGGTGGGGTGCACATAATTTTTTACAAATGGAGCATTTAAATATAAACCAAAAGCAGAAGAATTGAAACAAATGGAAAGAAAGAACAAAATAAAAGCAGGTGAGGGGATAAACCCCAGGCCCACCAATGGCCCCCTCCCACATGGCCTTTGCCCATTCCCCTTCCCCACTGGGCGGCCCAAGCCCGGCCATCCTACCCCTCCCACAGTAACCCTAGCCACCACCCTTCCCACCACCGCGCCCTCGCCCTCTCCTCTCCCCATTCAGATGATAAAACCCAGCGAGTACCCTCCACCCTTACATTGCCCAGACCTCCCCTCCTCCTCCTCGCCAGACTCCTCCCTCCCCCTCATCCTTCCCCAGAGCCCGTCGGCCTCACTTGTGCCTCAGCTCTCCTGTCATGGAACCCGCCTCCCCGACCCTCTCCTGACAGCTTCCCGGACCCTCATGAGCCCGCGTGAGACAGCTCCTACGCTGAACTTTCTCCTCCCCTCCCCGTCGGCCAGTGGCTCACGTGCCCATCCTGTGGCGCCCCCCTCGGTCCCCTCCTGTGTCCCAAGCCCACGTCATGCGGATCCAGACACCGTGACCAGCCCTTGACCCGCTCCCCGTTCCCTCTCCCAGCCACTGGGATCCCAGTAGGCCCAGCCCTGCTGCAGTGCCTCGCCCCCTTTCTTCTCGTGGTGACCATCTTGCGTCTGGAGCCCCTCGCCCCCCCCGTTCGGCGCCCTCGCCCGCCTCCCCTAAGCCGAGCCCCGTTCTTCCATGTGGCCTTCGGCTCGGCCGACCACCACCCGCCCGTCGCCTCTCCTCGCCAGGCGCCACTTCGCCAGCCGTGCCTGCGTCGTGGCCTCGTGGTAGAAGCCCCCAGCCCCCAGTCCACTGGATCCGGCGCCTGCAAACGACGGGTTACCGTGCTCGATAGGCGTCGCGCGTCTCTGCAGCATCTTGATGAAGCCCGTGAGCCAGACGTCGAGGCCCTTTGAATGATAAGTAAAAAAAAACAAAACGAGCAAACGTTTTAAATAAAAGCGAGAATGAAAATGAAATGAAATAAATTAAATTAATTAGCTAAATAATTAATTAATTAAGCAATTAATTAATCTAATTAATTAGGATTAATTAACCTAATCATTAGTTAAATTAATTGGGTAATTAATTAAACTAATTAATTAAAATTAATTAACCTAATCATTAATTAACTTAATTAAGTAAGGTTAATTAACTTTGATTAGGTTAATTAGTCATTAGAGAATGACATGCGGGACCCACACTCGGGGTTGACTTAGTCAACCCTGTTGGATAATGACGACATGACATCATCTTGATGTCATAAATGCAATTTCGAAATTAATTAAATAATTAATTAAAATTCCGAAATTAATAAAACCCTTTATAAATCATATCTTTTAATCCGTAATCCGGATTAAAATAATTTCAACATGAAAGTTGCTTTGAGCGGCGAGGCGAATCGGATCACGCGGTCCGTTCGTCCACCACGTCTCTAACCTATCGAACTGCAAACTTTCCTCTCGGTTCATCAATCGTGGGCGTCAAGCAGGATAACTTCCGGATGTTTTCCCCCTAAACGGTACCCTTCTTACCCACGTTAAACACGCCTAGCATCGCTTCTTGGCATGTCATGCATCGTTATGCATCTGTTACTTGTATTCATTGTTTCTTCCCCTCTTCTCGGTAGACTCTGAGACCAGCCTTTGCGGTGGCTTGATTCGACTCGTTGGCGACCCTCTCTCTTGCCGGAGCAACCAGGCAAGCCCCCTTGATCACGAATATATTTTACTCTTATATCTCTTGCTTGCATTAAGTAGTATAGCATATTCTTTATTTCGGATAATCCTATCTTTCTTGCATAACTTTGACCTTGTAACCATTATTACATTACACGCAAACCTATATGCTTAGTATAGAATTTGCTAGTACATTCATCTGTGGCCCTCATACTTGTCCTACGCCATGCTATACTATCGGGCCGTGATCACTCGGGAGTTGATCACGGTATGTACTATATACCTTACATTACATATTGATGCTTTGTTGGGAGATGGAAATTTGAAAAAGGCGGTGGCTCCATCCCGGTGAAGGTGAGCTGGGTTCCATATTTATTTGTTACTGTGGCGGGCAGGCGAGTTGAGACCGCCTAGGAGAGAGTGGGCTGGCCACATTAGCGTTAGCGTTTACTTAACTGCATACTGCGAGGTCTTGGTGTTTGATCCGGTTGGCTCTGAAACTTATCGCACTAACCATCTCTGAGGAGTAGTTATGGGTATCCCAGCGTCGTGGTATCGGTAAACACTTAGAGGCGTCGGCTGACGGCGGCCTGTACCGGATTAATTTGAAGCGCTGATGGGCTAGAGTGCGCTTCGACGCGCCCACATAACGTCAGGTAATGCTCGAGGCGATGGGCCCGGACCCTATGGCAACAGGTTTGAACCCGGCGTGTTGGCCTCTCTGTTGCCTAGGTGGGGCTGCGGCGTGTTGATCTTAGCGGTACGGGCATGACCGGGAAAGTGTGTCGGGCAAATGGGATCAAGCGTCTTTGGGTAAGATGGTGCACCCTGCGGTGTTAATCTATTCGGATAGCGTGATCTTGATAACGGACGACTTGGAGTTGTACCTTGAGCTTATGACAACTAGAGCCGGATACTTGATAAAACACACCCTTCCAAGTGCGGATACAACGGTGGTGCGCTCTCGCTCGAGGGATATGGCGAGGGATTGTCGGGTGGGATTATTGCTATATGATGTTACTTGGAGGACTTGGTTTGTCCTCTTACATGCATTGCCGAGACCGGTGTCGAAGCGTAGTCTTCGTTAAGACTAACTATCCCCTCTTATTACGGCATTACGCGATTCGGTCCAGCGATATAGTATTTACACATATATCCATGCATATGTAGTGTAGCTCCTTGCTTGCGAGTACTTTGGATGAGTACTCACGGTTGCCTTGTTCCCCCTTTTCCCCTATCTCTACTCGATTGCTGCAACGAGGCGATGGGGCCCGAGGCAGAGCACGCCGCCTATGGCGACTACTACTGCAGGCGCCTACTACTACGTGCAGCCCGGACAGCAGCGAGGCAGTGACCTAGGAGGATCGAGCGGAGGCCTGCTCCTCTTCGATCTGTATCCCGATTGTACTAGCCATCTTATGGCAACTTGTTTAACTTATATACGTACTGAGATATTGTTGCTTCGGCGGGCTTAGTCTATGATCGAACACTTGTATTCGAGCCTCGGGGCCCTGGCTTGTATTATGATGCTTGTATGACTTATTTTATTTGTAGAGTTGTGTTGTGATATCTTCCGTGAGTCCTTGATCTTGATCGTACACATTTGCGTGCATGATTAGTGTCACTGTTGAATCGAGGCGTCCTGAGATTATATCGAGCCATTGCTGTAGAATCCTTCCACTCCTTGGCGAGTCGAGTCTAGACATTGCAAAACTTTTACTAACTTGGCTGTGGCCTTACGGGCCCGTCGCCATCGGGTGGTACTAGGATCTTTTACTCCTCGACCTTTACTGCGGGACTCTGGACTCTCTTCTCCGGGTTAAGCGATTTTACTAACTATCACTAGGATCCCGGACCCATTCACCCCAAAGTTGGATATAGCCTTAGTTGTTTTGGGATTGTATTTGACAATTTCCACCGTCATTTGACTCCTTTGAAGCGTCTTTGTTTGGATGGAACCCCGAGGCGGTTGCCCACCGGCGGCCATTGGTGCCTGGGATCACTGCGGTGCTAGCGAGATGATGACCTATCGGGTTATCGGGCACCTGAGTCCCGTCTATAAAGTACGGGACTAAACCGGGGCGAGGCGCCATCGTCCACCTCTACTCGGGGTATGAGTCCACTCTTGTGTTGCACACCACATGGTGTTGGGTGACCATCGATATGGCGTCCCGATTTGCTTATCTGCTCGACCGTCTTCGTGCGGTATCGAGTTGGACACCTCCCCGGGCACATTGCTATCGCGTCGATGTTGGTGAGGAGGGTTACTACTGCTTGCCTACCCCTGTCACCGAGCCCTTCCACCCGAACTTTGTTACCATCCGGATGGCTGGATCGACTAACGAGCTCTTCAACGAGTTGTACATCACCGTCGGCACCTCTACCGTTCGGCGATGCCCTTTGTCCGTTCCGGGGCCGCGTTCTGCGATCTACCCACCGGACCGTGATGCCCGGGTGTGGTTGGCGCGTGGGGGCTACTCTCCGCCGGCCTTTCGCCACCGGGCGGATTCAGCACCGGTATCCGCGGCCCCAGTCGCGGCGTGGAGGACTATCCTGCCGCCTATCGCTTTGATCGCTACCTCCATGAGCGTGGGCTGATGTAACTTGCTTGTTAGTGTTTGATGTATTTTCGCGAGCTGTGCCGCCTATGATGTATAGTCTATGTCTTGGCTCTTGTATCGAACTCTATGCATGATTCCTTTTGTAAGATATCCCTTTGTAGTTCCCATCATGCTACTTTCATTATGCATGTTTCATCATGAATGATTCCTCTCTTGCTTAATTTCTCAAATTTTGAACTACCTGTTATATAATAGCGGGATGGTTAGGCCAGAGGCGTGTCGTGGTGCCCTTCCCACCACTTTGAGGGCTGGTATGGTCCAACACAGATGAATCGCGGTTCATGGAGAACATGATGGCTCATTCCTCCCCTATGAACGGCACCCAAGCGGAACAACTTGCGAATTTCATCGCTGAACCCGGCGTGCCCAGCTCAACTCAGCCCCGGATCGATGGGGCTCCAATCACCTATGAGATGGAGTCTGCTGATGTAGCCCCCGCTATGCACCTTTGCTTCCTTCTTCCGAAGGACCCAGCTCAATGGTGGGACAGCCACCGCGTACTCTGCCGGTTGGAACACTCATCACTGGCGGACTTCGAGCTGCCTTCGTGCCCTTCATCCCTCAAGGGTCATGGACGGAAGCGTGAGTTCATAACCTCACCCAAGGCAACAACTGTTGAAGCCTATCGGGAGTTCTTGGACTTGTCTCCTATCTTTGAAGAATATTGCGGATGCCGAGCGGGGAAGTTCGTGGCGGTCTTCAAGGGACATCAAGCTCGCACTTCTAGTGCGACTTTGCTGATTACCTTGGTGAACAAAGCTATCAATGTCGAAACTGGTGCGGGAATACGAGCTCTAACGGGCAGCCGTGACCGGGCTCATCTTGGGCCCGTCCTGAGGCAAGATATGGATTCCCAAAGCATGTACCCCGAATCTCCGCGCGAACTATGCTACACCCTGCGCCTACAACTAAGCGAAACTTCCGACCACCCCAAGCTCTGTTCCCTCCCAATAATGGCTTTGCTTGGGCGGACAGCGGGGCACCGTGCTAGAGAATGCAACGAACCGAATCAGCGGCCCTTCCCGGGGGCGTGGAAACACCGAACCGCAACAACGCAAGTCTTATGGGAGCTCGGGCCAACCACGTTGATCGAATGAAGCTCAAGACCAACCTTCTTTGATGGGTACACTTCCGTAAATTGATACCGCACGTTTATTTGATCGGGGCCGCATTCATTCATGTCGAAGATTTTGCATTCATGCATGGCATTAAAAGTGAAACATGAACTTCATATTTACCACCCGCGGGAAATGTCGGACCTCCATGTTTGCGCGTCCCGTTGAAATCGAAGTGGAATTCCTTGTCTCCTATCTTTGAAGTCTTGTAGCATTGACCTCATTTGGGAATGAATTGGTTGAAAGCCATCTGGCGTCAATCGTTTGCGCCACTAAGACCGTCCATCTGCTACACCTTGATGAAATAGTCACTTACCAAGCTCATCGGTCAAAATGCGAGGCAATTATGCATTGAATGCATTGAGCGCCCACCCGGGTATTGAAAACATTCCTCGTTGCGATTCCAAGGCGTCTTTCTGAAGAACTTCGAGGATTCCCCTAAAATTTCGAATTGTCATCGACTTGAAACCGGCACCACTCCTATAGCCAAGCGCCCTACAAGATGCCCCGCGCGAACTCCTTGAACTAAAGGAAAATCGACAAATCTCTTCAAAGTGGTTTCATTAGCCCAAGTTGCTCTCCTTGGGAGCACCTTCTCTCTTTTAAGAAGAAGGATGGGACAAACCGATTGGTCCAAGACTACCGTCCTATAAATCAAGCTACCATTGAATAAGTATCCTCTTCCCGGATCAATGATCTTTATGATCAATTGGCTGGTTTCGGTGTTCCGAAACTTCGACTTGAGGTTGGGTTACCACCAGATCCGTGTTGTGAGGAGGATATCCCCAAGACCGCATTGTGACTCGTTATGGTTCATCGAGTACACCGTCATTCTTGGCAACAATGCTCCACCACCTTCTCTCTTTGATGAACTATATATTCATGGATTACCTCGACAAGTTGTCGTGGTTTATTGGATGATATCTGATCTATTCCAAGAATGAAGAAGAACATCTTGAACATCTTAGTCTTGTCTTTGGAAAAGCTACGAGAGCATAACTCTATGCCAAGTTCTCCAAGTGTAATTCGGCTTCCAAGTAACCTACTTGGGCATGTATCTCTAAGGATGGTATTGCCGTCAACCGAAAGAGTTGGCATTCTCGATTGGACTCCTCGAAGAGCGTTAAGCAAGTCGAAGTTTTCTCGGTCTACTTGACTATTGCCGTCGATTAAATGAGAACTTCTCCAAATTGCCGAACCTCGACTAACTTTGTTGCATAAGGCGTCAAATTCCAATGGGCAGATAAATGTCGGGAAAGTTTCGGGCACTCAAAGACAAGTTGACTTTCCCGTGCTAGCTCCTCCGATACTAAGAAGGACTTCGTCATTTTCCCTTTCGTCAAGGTTTGGGGTGTCCTAATGCAAGAAGCGCAAAGTGGTTGCTTTGCCTCTGCATTCGCCCTCACGAGGAGAACTAAGTTCATGACCTCGAACTTCTGCTGTCATTCATGCGCTAAGCGTGGCGACATTACCTTCTCGGTTCGTTGCGAGATCTTGACCACCAAACGAAGTATTTGTTTTCGCCGACCTGAACCTCCGTCGGAGAGATGGATGGAAATTGCAGAACTTTGATTTGGGTATTTCCTATCGCCGAGCAAGGCTAATGTAATGGCGATGCCTTGAGCAAATTTTCAACCACCTTGGTTCAAAGTTCAGCCCCACTTGTTGAAGAATTCAGAATGAACCTCCATATTGTTCCTCGTTTTTCGCTCCCCTCCTCCGGAGTTCCATAAGATGAATCTCCGTGTTGTTCCCCGAGGTCCCTCTTACCACGGCTGTTGAACCCGATCTCTGGGCACCATAAAGAAATGCAGGGTTTGACTCAAGTCTACAAGCTTAAACAAGACATGGAAAAAATCCCTCATCCTTCACTATTCTTGATGATGGCGCCTTGTCTTCAAAGGCCGCCTAGTGGTGCCATGTAAGAAGGAAAACTGAATATGACTGGAAGGTTATGAAAGAAGCTCATGATCGCCTCTATGTATCCACCTGGCGTACAAAGATGTATCAAGACATTAAATCGGAGATTACGGTGGTCTAATATAAGCAGGACATTGCTGCTATGTTTACGAGTGTGGGTTTGCCGTCGTATCAAAGCGGAACATCAAAGGCCTCTGGAACCTGCAACCTATCTCTATTCCCGAATGGAAATGGGACCATGTTGAAATGGACTTATTGGGTTTCCCAAATCGGGAAAGGTAATGATGCTATTCTTGTCGTCATTGACGGCTTTCTAAAGTTGCACATTTTCGGCGGTCGAAAGCGATCCTTTGCTGGACCAGCGCTCTATGTCGAAATTGTTTCACTTCACGGTATTCCGGTTTCGTTCGGACCGTGGCAGCTTATTCACTTCAAGATTACGGGCAAGTTTTCAAGAAGCTATGGGGACTCATTTATCTTCGATCTTTGCTTTTCATTGATCCAAAGGCAAGTTGAGCGTGTCAACCAAATTTCGAAGACATGCTTGAGCTTGTGTGTCTCATTGCGAAATGGGAGAATCTCTCCGTATCTGAGTTCTCTTATAATAATAGCTATCAAGCTAGTCGAAGATGGCCCCCTTGAAGTGTTTATGGGCGAAAGTCGAACCCCTGGCGGTGAAGCGGGGGCGTCCACTCTTGGTCCGGATATTATCAACATGCGAAGAACAAGTCCGCATTATTGCGAGAATCTCAAGCTTTCGATCGCGTCAAAAGTAATTATGACCGTCATCACAAAGACATGGTCTATCAACTTTGGCGAAAAGGCCTATCTTGGTTACACCAATGAAGGTGCTCACGCCGGGATCAAGGGCAAGTTAGCTCCTCGCTATATTGGCCCTTTCAATTTAGGAAAAGCGTGGAAAAGTGGCTTATCAAGCTGGAGCTTCCGTCGAACCTTTCTCAGGTTCACGATGTGTTCCACGTGTCCCAACTCCGGGCTGCTTCAAGGACCCAATCCGGCGTGGACCATGAAGTGCTTTCAATTCAAGGACCTCTCCTATAAAGAGCATCCGGTATTCTCGACCAAGCTGAGCGCCCTACGTCGGAAAGGTCAAGTTCCTCAAAGTCGATGGTGAATCACTCCGAAGATGAAGCCACACAGGAGCGAGGATCGTCTTGAATGAATATCCCCTCTTTCCTTCTACCTCCTAAATCTGGGGCGAGATTTCTTGTTGGAGGAGATTTAACCCGGGGTGGTTATACGATAATCATTCGGTTGGTTAATTAACCTCTCGTTAATTGAACCGTCCTAAAACAAAAATAAAAAAAAAAAAGCGATAAAGGTTCAAAATAACTAAAATGTTAGGGGTTTCTAAAATACAACCTAATTTGGTGGGGTGCAATAATTTTTTAAAATGTGAGCATTTTAAATAAAAAAAAGAAAAAAAAAAAATGGAAAAGGAAAAAAAAAAGGGGGCCCACCACCCCACCCCCCCCAGGTTCTTTCCCCTCCCCCCCCCCCCTGCCCCTCTCTCCCCGTGGATGGGGGACCCCGACCCCAGCCAAACCCCCTTTGGCCCAGGCCGCCTCCCTCCTCCTCTGGCCGGGCCCTCCTCCTCAAGGCCCCAGGGCCCGTGACCTCCGGCGGCTCCCCCTCCCCGTCAGAACCCTCCGCCTCCCCCGACCCTTGCCCGACCCTCCAAGCCCCGGGGAACCCGGCTCCCCCCGGACCCCTCTCCCCCTCCCCGTCGGCCGGGGCCCCCCCTGGCCCCCCCGGTCCCCTCGGCTCTCCTGTCGGCCGCCCCCGCCCCGTCCCCGGGGACCGGCACGCCCCCCCCGTTCCTCCTTCCCCCCGGATCCCGGGGCCCGGCCCCGCCCCGCCTTCGCCCCTTTCTTTCTCGGCGACCGTCGGCACCCTTGGCGCCCCTACCCCCCCCTTTTCCCGCCCCCCCTCCGCCAACCCTTCTCCCCCCCCTGCGGCCATCGGCCCGGCCACCCCCTCGTCGCCTCCCCTTGGCCACTACGCCGGCCGTGGCCCCTCCCTTTTTGATAACCCATCCCCTGGATCGCCCCCCAAAGCCGGGTTGGTCCGGGGCGGCGTCTCCCGCCCGCATGCCCGATGGGGTGGGCCCAAAGGCGGGGGACCCCGGAATGATAAAGTAAAAAAAAAACAAAAAGACAAAGAACGTTTTAAATAAAAGCGAGAATGAAAATGAAAGAAAAATTTAAATTAATTAGCTAAATAATTAATTTTAATTAATTAAGCAATTAATTAAT
>JAHIAM010016884.1:0-29518 GCA_021605205.1 Aegilops longissima
CTAAGCATTGTATGGTGGCTAACTTACAGTACAAGAGTAAGAAGAGTAACTTCATATAGATTGTAAACTAGTAATGATCACTAAGTGATCTGAACTACTACGAGTCAAACACAACCCCATCGTGTTCTCTTCTCGAACTCACTCAAAAAGAGGCGGTCCGCGGTTACACCTTGATTTGGTGTATTTTATTTCGGATCTGGTGTCAAGTTCTCTACAACGGATATTATAAATTCAATCTTCCACATAATGCGAGCACGGCTCTCGAAAAGATTAAACCTAGAGGGTGTCCCAACAGTCCATCACAAACTCTCACGATCCATGGGCAAATCTCCATCTCGAGATCCTACGATCTGAAGGAAATATGCCCTAGAGGCAATAATAAAGATGTTATTTATATTTCCTTATATCATGATAAATGTTTATTATTCATGCTAGAATTGTATTAGCAGGAAACTTAGTACATGTGTGAATACATAGACAAACAAAGTGTCCCTAGTATGCCTCTACTTGACTAGCTTCGTTAATCAAAGATTGTAAGTGCATCTAGTGCCCTTAGTGATTTTGGTGTATTGAAGACTTATAGGTTAAGGGTCTAATCGTTTATGAGTGTACAGGTCTATAAGTCTATGAGGAGTTTGATATTACGGTGAAAGTGACCCCTAAAATGAAGTCCTTCAATTGAAGACTTTGGTATACGAAGACTTTGAAAGTGAAGAAATTGGTGTGACCTTGAAGACTTGGTATTCATTTGAGGAACATGAAGCGTGAAGACTTTTGTTTTTGTAGTTTCGTTTTCTCTTTCTTGAGTCATAAAACACCGTCTTTGTTAAAGTGGAATTAGAAATACTAAGGAAAAATTTCCATGTGATGCTCAACTCAAAATCCTACACCTACCAATCCCTTGGTGAAGCCATTGGAAATCTCATACGATTCGGTCAATTTCTTGATGTGAGAGGCGAAGTTCTTTTGGTGTTGAGAATTTATTCTAAGCGAGGAGTTAGGAATTTGCAGTCTTGGATTGCCTACAGTGAGAACATGATAATACGAGAATTTGAACCTCAAATTTCCGACGTTGCCACTACAAAAAAGGACACATCCGTGACATTTTGGGCGAGCAATTTTTTTACATCATACATATGACACTTCTATAGCGATAATTGTGACAAAACCGGTATCATCATAGATGTGGTGGGCTCTACTTCTATGACAAAAATCATGACAGAAAATGGGCTTTTCGTCACAGGCGGGCGGAGGCAGCTACATGACATTCTTTGGGCCGTCCATGTGAAAAACCGTGGTAGAAGCGAGGGAGGAAAATTTGGGGAGTTGCGGTTCACGGTGGGAGGTCGGGGGCGGCGATGCGCGTTCTCTCATACGTGCGGCGTTGGCTCTAGCGAACCGGCGGGCATTGGGCTCTAAGCGAACCCGGCGATTACCGCTGCGAGCTCGTGTTCTTGAACCCGAGTGATCGATCGATGGTACGATTGCGAACCCGATGGGCGATTCGCCGCTCTCTGCGCTAGCGAAGCGATCGATTGGATGAGCGATGAGTGTTGCGGGGGTTGGATGAGCAGTGGCGGTGGCGTTGCCTCTGGATGAACAGGACCCGTGGTGTGGAGGGCTGGATGAGCGATGAGCGGTGGAGGGTGCCCGTGGAGGGTGGTTGAGCAGGACCCGTGGTGTGGAGGGCTGGATGAGCAGTGAGCGGTGGAGGGGTGCCCGTGGAGGGTGGTTGAGCGATGGCGGTGGAGTAGCGGCAGCGGTGGAGGCTGGATGAGCGAGGAGCCGTGGAGGCTGGAGGAGGTCGATGATAGGCCGTGGAGGTGAAGGAGGTCGACGGTGGAGATGAATAGTATCTCGTGGAGTCCGTTTTGCGGTCGCCACACCTCCCGATGAAACGGGACCCTCGTTTTGACCTTGGCGCTCCAACACAAGTCCATTTCATCCGTTTTGCGATCGCCACACCCTCCGATGAACAGGACCCCGTTTACGACCGTGGGAGGTCCGTTTAGTCCATTTATGATGCGACACACCCCTCTCGATGAAACGGGACCCCGTTTCGACCGTAGGAGAGTCCGTTTACGTCCGTTTTGCGATCGCCACACCCTCCGATCAACGGGACCCCGTTTCGACCGTAGGAGGTCATTTCCTCGTTGTGCTGATGCGCGAGCCCCTCTTGATCAAGGATCCCGTTTGAGCGTGGTCGGTCGAACACAAGGCTGTTTCCTCCGTTGTGCGATCGCCGAGCCTTGTTTCCATCGCTTTATTCGTCAAGCCCTCCCGATGAACACGACCACGCATTCCGTTCCAACCCGGCGGTTAGCTCCCCATGAACACGGCAGCGGCGCTGTTTCTCCATTCCAACCCAGCCATGTGCGTATCTGCGGTAGGCGTTGAGACCTGCCCGTATATGCGTGCGTGGCGTATTCTTTCTTGCACCCTGCGCCGTTATGCGTGCGTGTACATGCTACGTGTGCACCTCTACTACGACGCGTGCGGCGCCTCTACAGCGACCGGTATGTGCGTACCGTTCGCGACGAATGACAACCCTACGTGCGCTTGACCAGGTGGGTCCGGTATCGAGCACTTCCTTGCATGCGAAGATGTGGCGGTGGGTCGGCGGATCGAGGCGAATCATTTTTGCGGGACGCACTTCCTTGCGTGCGAAGATGTAGTGGTGGGTCCCGGTGATCGAGAAGCGTTTTTTCGTGAAATACGGTGGCCCGTCCGGTGGGTCCCATTGTCGGTGGAGGAATAATTATTTTGCGGCGTAATAAGGAGGCACTTCCTTCTGCGGTCGTGGACCCGGTATCGACCTCTCCACATCTGATCCACGTCCGATGGAAGCCATTCCTTGACCACGTTGACCACGCGCGCCGAGAGCACCGGCGGTGGACGGCGGCGAGGCCTAGGAAGGGGCGGCGTGGAGCACAGGAAAACCGGCGGTGGATGCCCGCAGCGTGAAAGTATGAGTGTTCCTTGGTTACTGCGGTGTGAGGCTGCCGTCGCCGCCCAGAATAACGAAGGTGTGGGTGAGTAGAGGATGGCTTTGGCCGGTGGGAGTAGTAGAGGCGGTGAGACCTCCGCCGCGCGCATGGCCGACCACGGAGGCGGGAGCACGAGCACGACCGTGGCTGGTTTGGGTGGTGGAGCAAGAAGACCGAGAGGTTGAAGAAGCACTCGGCCGTTGGATGGACATCGTCACGGTCATTGGAGCTAGAATCGTGCATATTGACTAAGTTGACAAAGCCCTCCGTCCCGTCAACTTAGTAGGCCCTAAGTCAGCCTGCCACTATCTTTGGGTCCCAGCTAACAAGGGGAGTATTCATTTTTTGTGCGTAATAAGGAGGCACTTCCTTGCGTGCGAAGATATAGCTGGTGGGTCGAAATTTGTCGATAAGCGATAACATTTTTTCGTGAAATCTGAGGCCCTTTTGGTGGGTCCTTGATGTCGGTGGAGAATCATTATTTTGCGTAATAAGGAGGCATTTCCTTGCATGCGGCCATGGACCCGGTTATCGGCCTCTCCACATCTGATCCACCGGATGCATGTCGGTCGTTGACCACGTTGACCGAGCAGCGCCCGAGAAACACCGGGGTGGTGGGCGGCGAGGCCTAGGAAAAACGACACGGAGATAGGAAGACTTGGCGTTGTTTCCCCGCGGAGAATCTGTTGTCTGAGGTTCTTGGTTAAATGCCGTCGCGGAGAATAACAGCGAGTGTGGGTGAGTAGAGGATGGCTAGGCGATGATGGAGATGCTGGTGGGGCGATGAGGCTGTCTTGGTATACAACCGCCCTTGAGGAGGAGGAAGCGAGCAGTCCCGGCGCTTGTTTGGCCGGTTGGAAGCAGGAAGAAGCGATTGAAGAAGCACGGCGGCCGTTGGATGGACATCAACGATCACTACTGTCGTCAACCTTTTATTAGGAAAGCCTCAAATCTATGGAAAACAGACATACAACCCATCTGCCATTATTTCTAATAATTTACAACCCATTTGCTAATTCTTAAGGTTTTTTGGAGCCCATATTCTTTTTGTTAGCATTACAGCCCATATTGTGTACGGTTAAAAATTATACGAAATTTTGCATATTTGGTGCGGTCGAACTGTTTTAAATCCTGAAATTTGACTCACATTCAAACTGATTTTAAAAATAAATGTATATCAATATAAAATCAACAAATTCTCAGCATAAAATTAATGTAATTTAAAATCTCAAAATGAAAAAAGATATTTGAAACTAATTGCGGTTTGATGTGTTTTAAAATGTACAACCCATTTCTCATTCTTGATAGGCCATTTTCTCGGCCAGCGAATGAAGCTCTCCTCGTCTTGAAATATTTGCAGCCGCAGGGCGACAAAGCGACTTACTTGGCAAATCACAAAAAAGCGGGTTGTGGCCTTGGACCCGGTATCGACCTCTCCACGTATAGTACTCTTCCGATGGAAATCGATTAGTTGACCACATTGACCACGCTTGCAGAGAGCACCAAAGGCGGTGGAGGACGGCGAGCCTAGGAAGGGGCGGCGAAGCCCAGGGAAAAGGCAGCAGTGGATGCCCTGGAGAGAAATCGAGGTTCTTGGTTAGTCTGCGGCGTGAGGCTCTGTCGCCCTTGAGAATAACGAGGGGTGTGGGTGAGTAGAGGATACCCTAGGCCAGCGGTGGGAGTAGTAAAGGCGGTGAGGCCTGCGGGGCATCCTGACCCGGCCACGAGGCGAGGAGCCGCAGCAGCACGACCGGTATTTGCTTTGGTGGTGGAGCAAGAAGACCAGAGGTTGAAGAAGCACTATGGCCATTGGATGGACACCGTATAGTCCTTTGGAGCTAGAATCGTTCATATTGACTAAGTTGACAAAGCCCTCGTCCTCGTAAACTTAGTAGGCCCTAAGTCAGCCACCCACTATGGTGGGTCCCAGCTAGCGAGGGGTATTCATTTTTGAGTGCGTAATAAGGAGGCACTTCCTTGCGTGCGAAGATATAGCTGGTGGGTCCGACACATTGGCGGGGCGTTTTTTTCGCGAAATCTGAAGCCCTTCCGCGTATAGTGCGTAATAAGGAGGAACTTTCCTTGCGTGCGACCATGGACCTCGTGGGTCCCAGCCGTCGAGCTCTCCGTCTGATCCTCTTCGATGACTCTCGTATATTAACCACGTCGCGCCCGGCTACAAAGGCGATGGGCGGCAGCAAGGCCCAATTGGAACGACCGGAGATGGGGAAGGCCTTGGTGAGTGGAGTCGCAGAGCGGAGAGGAGTTGGAAACTTGACTGGTTGGTCTTGGGGTGGACCTACACTCGGCGAAGAATAACGAGGAGGTCGGAGTGGAGGGATGGCTGGCCGTCGGCGAGGTAGCGTTTGTTGAGGCGCAAAACAACGCCGGCTGGGCGCTTGAAAAGCTAGAAACGGCCAGTTCGGCGGCATTTGGGGAAGAAGGCGAGAGATTGAAGAAGAATGCGGCCGTTGGATGTAAACCAAAGCCTTCTTAGGCTTTGACCTCTTGCCCACATGTCGGCCGATCCATTTGTTTTTAGTCCATTTGGTGGGCTGGGTGAAACAATGATGTAGCATCTATGCAGCCGTTTAAATCCCATTTGCATTTTCTCGAAATTCGCGGACTTGCTGGGCTGGGTGAAAAATATCATGTTGGGCTAGGCGGAGAAATGTTATAAAAACATAAACACATGATTGCGTCGGTAAAATCTTTGCAAGATTATGTCACGCAATCACTAGGAGTTAACTTGGCAAGTTATATATAAACAATTATTATTATTATTTTGTAGAACTTTCAACTTACGAAATAAAATATCATTTAATTTGATGAGTTAATAGTGCGTGGGGTATTATTATTTTTAGGCTAGGCGTGGGACAGTTGAGTTGGTTCTAGGGAAAATCTTTGGAGAAAACTCGGTTTACATCGAAAAAGAAAGTGGGAGAAAATTCGAGAGACTGCTGGGTCCACGAGGTGAGAATATGTTGGGAGGAAGGAGATTCAAAGCAGGGCCGAGTAAACTAGTTTTTTTACGAACAAGTGAACTAGTTTACATACATAAGCAAATAGCCACTAAAAAAGCAATCAGGTTAATGGGTTCTTAAAAGAAATATTTGGACAAAACAGATAATTCGACACATAGGCTAATGCATGAAACACTTTCGAGATGATAAAGGTGCCTATAAGCAGATAAAGTACAACATCTAGACCTTCACGGCACGCTTGATCATGGCCTTGCGGCTGTCCGTGTACTCGTCGATTCTGGGGAAGCGGACCGCGCCCTCATGTCAATATCTGCTGTACATGTCGTAGCATGCGTATCGCCCTTGGCGCGTAGGTTATGTAGGCTAGATTGGTACCTCCCATGTGTTGGTCGTCTTCTTTCATGTTGGCGTGTCGGGGTCGATGATGGTCTCGGCGAGGTCAACCACGAGTCCTTCTCCTGCCCGTTCTTTGATGATCTTGTATTATACGGATGTCGACAAGCTTGTTGCACGGATGGCGAATCGTCGCGTTCTTCCTTCTCTCCACCATAGAGAAGGTGCGGTGCCGATAAACGGCGAATGCTCGAACTGGTGCAGCCATAGGGGTGAGCGGCGAGCTTCACCGAGTGCGTGTCGTTGGTGTACATCACATTCAACTTGGTGCAGCCATAGGACTGAGCAGCGAACTAACTCCTTCTTTGAAGTCCATATCCGGCGGTGACCCCTCGGATCGCCATTGGAGTCTCTTGGTGAGCGAGTGTGTGGCGGCGGCGGCGATTCGTTTTCAGCTCTTGGAAGCTGGATTCAACGATGGTGAGTGTGTCTGACGACAACGATTACTACCCTCCCTCGTCCGATGCCGCCCGGCGAAGGTGCACCTCGGCGCATTCAAATGCCTCCATTAAGAAACCTACTCCGACCACCGTCGGTTCACGGCGGGTCTGTATTGGTACTATAATAACAGGAGTTAGTTGTCACTTTACTTAAATTTAATTAGCTTTAATAGAAATTTATACTTAAAACAAGTAATGCATTGGCTCGTTCTATCGATTGCCGCAGGATTAACATGCACAACAATTAAATTATTATTCTCGGGGCCTTTTACGATCAATCCACGGTTATGCACTTTCACAAAGATAATACTACCAAGTTTGAACTGTTTGTTATGGTTGTTGTCCTCTGCATCATCATGCCGTGTTTCCCAGGTTGCAAGATTCAGAACCAACAAATAAGATCCAAATAATAAGTACAACAAAGATGCCTACACATCTCATTGATTCCCAGCTTGCAAGATTCAGAACCAACAAATAAGATCCAAATAATAAGTACAACAAAGATGCCTACACATCTCATTGATTCCGAGCTTGCAAGATTCAGAACCAACAAATAAGATTCAAATAATAAATACAACAAAGATGCCTACACATCTCATTGATTCCTAGCTTCAAGATTAAAGAACCAACCCATTAGAGCCTTTTGATAAAGTGAATACAAGGATTAAATCCATCTTGGCTAGTGAGGAGTCCCGGACTAGGGGTGTCTAGGATAAGCGGACTATAAATCACGGACGGACTCCAAGACTATGAAGATACAAGATTGAAGACTTCGTCCAGTGTAGGATGGGACTTTCCTTGGCGTGGAAGGCAAGCTTGGCGTCTGGATATGTAGATCTCCTACCATTGTAACCGACTACTGTATAACCCTAACCTATCGGTGTCTATATAAACCGGAGGTTTTAGTCCGTGGGGCGAACAACAATCATACCATAGGCTAGCTTCTGGGTTTAGCCTCCACGATCTCGTGGTAGATCTACTCTTGTACTACCCATATCATCAATATTAGTCAAGCGGGGTAGGGTATTACCTCCATCGAGAGGGCCGAACACAGGTAAAACATCGTGTCCCTTGTCTCTGTTACCATCCGCCTAGGCGCGCAGTTGGGACCCCTACCCAAGATCCGCGGTTTGACACGACATTGGTGCTTTCATTGAGAGTTCCTCGTATGCGTCACCGATAGGCCCGATGGCTCCTTGATCATCAACAACGGCGATCGGTGAGACTTTTCTCCCGGACAGATCTTCGTGTTGGCGGCATTACTGCTGCGGGCCAATTAAGCAGCCATCTGGAGCGGATCGAAAGCTCGCCCCAGCCATCAGGTCAGATTTGGAGATTTGAACTATCGGCGATATTCGCGGAGACTTGATATTGACGGTTGAGCGCGAGCCATCGTGCGCCTTTGTCTCGATGGGCATGATCTAGCTCTGCGGCGAGCGGTGCCACGGAGGCGCACCGACATCCGCTCCGACCCTTAATCCGAGCGGATTCCCCGATCGAGGGCGAGTGGTTGGACACCGCCTCGGGGCTACAATCTCTGGCGATCGAGCCAAACTCCATCCTGTCTTTTGCGAAGACCTCGACTCTGGGTGCGGACTCCTCTCCGGACTCCGAACCCTCCAGCGCCCCCTGTCGAATCCGATTGGGCCCGTTATGGAGTTCTTTGCCGCGGACATCTTCGGCACTTTCGCCCTTTGGCGACATTACGAGTCGCTAAAGTCCTCTCTTTATCCGGAGAGCCCTGGCGGACTGCGGACAAGAAGGTTGGGATACGGGCGGCGAAATTCGCCCACCACCACCCACTTTGTAGCGCGTCGATGATTTAACCGACATGCTCGACTTCGACTCGAAGGCGTCGGCGGTATGGCCGGCGGCAGCGGAGCGACCAAGACCAGCGCCTACGAGGCCTTTGGAAGGCCACCTCGTCATATGACATATACATGGTGGACATCCCAAAAGATGGGAGCAGCGATGGAACAACGGAGGATGACCCTCAAAAAACAGCGAAGCGCCCGGCGTCGTGGCGCGCTCTAAATCCGCCACAATAAAGCGGTGATTCCGGCACGGAGATAATAACACCGGACGGTGCGAAGAGAACCCCTCGGCGGGACTCGGCGCGGGAGGAGGAGAAGCAAATCCGCCACGGCGGTCTGGCGAGAAAAGAAAGGTCGAGGGCGATAATTATCGCCTCCCTCCGAAGATGAGGCAAGCCTCGGCGACGGCAATTTATGCGTGCTGAGGATCCCTTGAACAGAGGCGTTTCAAGCGCGGGCTTATAGTCACGGCAAGCAGCCTCAAGAAAAAGCAACAACAACTTAGAGCTGATCAAGACCTGCTAGGCGGCGGATGGTGAAGTCCTTGCGGCGAAAGTATGAACTCGAGCGCCCCTCGGCTACCCCAAGCGCGGGCCGTTGCCTCGTCGGAGGAGGAAGCACCCAAGTCACCGGCGCGCGACATGGCGGACCGGCCACCCGTGGCACCAACGGAGAAGCCTCTCGGCCCTCCGCTCAAGCCACACCCGGCGCCGCTCAAAAAAGTACCAAGGCGAGAAAACACGCGGACTTGCGAGATATATTGGAGGATAAGGAAAAACATACAAGATCGATCTACGGATCGCGTGGGCACAATAGCGGCGGGATGATTACCGTCGCGCCGAATCAGACAAAACCGGCGGGCGAACACGATGAACAAAGCTCATATGAGCTACGTCGTGATATATTATCTGAGCGCGCACACCCACTATGCTTCATAGATGAAGTAATGGATCATCAAATCCCGAGGCTTCAAACCCGTAAACATCGAATCATACAATGGTACCACAGATCCTGCAGTGCGGATGAGGACTATCTCCTCCATATCCACATGGCCGCGGTGATGATCTACATGCCATCAAATACCTCCCTCAAGCAAGGACCAGCTCGGCATTGGCTCAACAGCTTGCCGGCATAATCAATTGGTTGTTGGGAGGACACGGAAGCCGCATTCCTTGATAACTTCCGGGGCACATATATGCGACCACAGGCGCCGATGACCTTAGCCACATAATTCAGCAGCGGAAGAATCGGCGGACAATTACGGACACGGTTCCTAACAAAGAAAAATCAAATCATTGGTGTCCGGATGCAAAGGCCCTTGCAGCCTTCAAACATAACATCATGACGAGTGGCTTGCCCGGCACCTAGGACGGAAAAGCAAAATCCATGGCAGCCCTCACAACACTCATGACCCGCTTTTGTGCGGGAGAGGACGGCTAGCTGGCTCGAAGCAACAACTTGGCCAAACATCGATAGTTCGGATACCAAAGACAGCAATGGCGGTCGGCGTCGCAGCAAGAACAAAGCGCCGCGTGCGCGGAGATATCTGGAAGATCGACCGTCAATGCGGATTCGGAGGCTCTAAACCGGTCGTGGAAGAAGCCATTCAAAAGAAATACCGGGCCCGTCAACTTGGACCGAATACTCGATCGCTTGTGCGGATACATGGCACCTGAAAAACCAGCCAATCACACAGCAGGGACTGTTGGGTGTTCAACAAGCGAGCAAGTTAAGTGCGGGACTCAATGACAAGGGGCTGCAGCGATGGCGAGGAAGAGCCCGGCCGCCCGAACAATAGAGGAGAAGGGTTTTCCTACACAAGTGTGGACGGTGAACATGATATCGCAACCCACATACCCAAAAGGAGGCGGAGCGTGCACTAAAGGGCGTATATGCGATGGAGCGAGTCGCCCCAAAGTTCAACCCATGGTCTTCTGCCCGATCACCTTGATCGAAGGACCACCCACTAGCATTAAATCACGGTGGTTTCGCGCATTGGTTCTTGACCCAATTATTGGCCAGTTCACCTCACGAGTCCGATGGGCCGGTAGCAACTGAACTGCTTTGTCGGGATCGGTCGCAAAATGGGCATAGACCCCTCAAGGTTAAACCTACAAAGGCGACCTTTAAAGGCGTCATCACACGGTGTAGAGGCGGTTATGCGGGCTCGGTTACATAAGTGGTCTTGGATCCCGGATAACTTCGAAGCGAAAGTTAATCTTGACATCGTCCCATTCATGGCGGCTATCATGCCTTTGCTCGGACGAACCGCATTGCAAAGTTCAATGCGGTGCCGCACTCGCATACCTCAAGCTCAAGATGCGGGCCCTCGAGGGTAATCACGGTCAATGGAAACACGAGCGCTCTCTCGAGCGGAGGAGCACACTGGCTGACCCTGGCGGAGGTACAAAGCAGCCTCTCACAGCAATTCTCGAGTCCGGCCACTAAGCATCCGGACCTTTGTCAAGCAGCGCCGGAGTAACCTATAACAAGACCGCTGGCACGATTGAGCAGCGTAGCAATCCGGCCCCAACCCCACCCTCGCGAAAGTGCGAAGCCGTGTATTCAGCGTACATAATTATGCTCTCGAGATACCATGGGCATATGGGGAGGGCAAGACCACGACACGCCAAGAATGCGGCTCGACCGCACCGAGGCTCCGATTATGTCATTCTTTTCTTTTTCCTTTTTCTTCCTTTTCTTACATTGAACTCCGTCTTTGAAGTCCTATCCAGCACTAGAATCGCCGAACTCATGATGCAACTGCCGGGGAAGCGATAAGCCACGTCAGTGTTGGTGGTCTCTATTCTGAGCATTATACCTGTTTTACATACCATCCATGGCTTACCCTGGAGAAGGACATGTTAGATAGTCCATCCCTTGCTTATCGCACTATTTGTATCGTTCTGCTTTCATTGCAGTACCTTTTGAATAAACAATACATAGCTTTTGCTTATTATTGCTCTACTTCCTTTATCTATACATATGTTCATTTCATGACATGTTGCAACCGTACACTTTAGTGCGGCCAATACACCGAGGGGCTTAAGTATCCCAAAATTATGGTGTGATAAGTCGAACACTTTCACAAGTCACGGCACCCGAACTTATAGCATTACATGAATCGGCTCCGAATCATGTCTTGGGTCAATAGTTGGGTTTGCCCGGCTCCGTGTTTTGGTACCTTACGTTCCGTTATATCGGCTAAGGTAGCACGGGAGAACCACTGCGATTGGGCCCAGTTGAGCTGGGTCAAGCACCTCGATGGAAAGCCAAATCTGACCGTCATGATAGGGAGAGAGCTGATGCAGCTGTTCGAGAGGTTTTTGGGTCCCTAAAGACTTATGCGCTTAGGCGAGGAACGAGGTGTCCGGCCAAAGGCGTGGATAAGCGCCACGAACTCGGTCTTCCGAATACTAGGGGCTTAGCGAAATTTAAAATTATAGAATTCTATGGCTAAGTGAGAGTGTTCAAGCATTATAAGTCCGGTTGCCTTGTTACGTTGTGTTGGCGCCTCCTAGATGGACCCAAAAATGGGAACAAGAGTACTCAAGTTTATCCGAACACCCCCACTTTCGTGGCATGGGGGCTGAAATAACGACTTGCCATCTCTCAAATTTGATAAGCGGCCGCACAAAAGGTAATATTTTAAATTAACAAGCGTTGCTTAGCGCATATGAACAAGTTTTCGGTATACGGGATAACAAATCGAGTCTATTAAAAATTACATCTTTGGAGCACTCATCCGCTATTCGTGGGCACCCTTGAGAGGCCCTCATAGTACATTTTAGGCGTCGATGCTCCTTGCCCTTGGTGACCCGTCCGTCACAAGCTTCTCGCATCCAGCTTTCCCGATGCACTTTAGCAGGCGAGGGCCCGACGGACACCTTCAATGAAGGCGGAGGCTTGATGACTTCAATCCGTGGGCAGGCGTCCACCAGCCGCTACACTAAGCCAAAGTAGCTCCGGGCATGGCCTCCAATGGCCACAACCCGCGCTATAAGGCCCTTCATGGCCTGTTCGGCGACATACGGAGCTCTACCAGCTACTTCATTTGGTCGCTCGAGGCACAGATTCCGGCCTCGACATCTTGAGACAGAACACCTTTTCGTCGAGCTCCCCTCCTTGGCAGCGGTAGAATCGGCGGCATTAGACACCTCTGAGGGCAAATCTGCGAATGCTCTGGAGAGCTCGAATCCGGGTAAGTAATAGGTAATTTACTTTCACATGCTTGCTTTGCATAAAAATGCCTTACCCACGCTATCTTCTTTAACGACTCAATTTCTTGGAGGGATTTTTGGGCCTCGGCCATAGCAGCTTTGGCACTCTCAAGGCCAGGAGAGCTCGGACTCTCGAGTCTTGAGTCACGCTCAAACTCTCGTGTTTTCCACGAGCTTGGAGCTCTTGCGCTCTGTAGCCAGCTCGCCTCCCCTTCTCTCGCTCGGTGTGTTCACTTGCCGCTTTGTTTCGACCCACGGACACGCTTCCTTGAAGTCGCCACCTCGTTCGTGGCCCTGCGATATCAATGTTATTCCTGTTATTTTTAGCAGCAAAACCTTTCTATAAGGTATTTCTTTAATAAGGTACTACTTACCTTCCTTGTCCTCGAGCTGCTTCTTGGCTTGGCGAGCTCGTTCTCGGACGCTCGAGGCTCTGCTTCAATGCATTGACCTCCATGATTAGTCTGGCGAGAGTCAGCGGCGCAACCTGCATTCCCATATTGACATACTTATGTTAGACTCCTGCGTATATCTTTTTAGATCCTTAGTCCGGCTTTTCTTTCCGAACACGAACTAAGCATCATGAGCTCTTGTCTATCGCGGTAATATTTTTACATATTCTAAACTCACCTCAAAGCTTGTTAGAAGGCTGAGTGCAGGCTTGGTCAAGCCCGCTCTTGGCGGACTGAGGCTGTCCGGATCACCGCACTCATAAAGTGCGGTGCTCCTCCTCGATGGGCGCTGTTGGCGCCTCCGATGCTATCGGTGCCTCGGTTGGGCGGAGGACACCGGCGTCTTCCCTTCTTGCGAAGGACCGCTTGCGGACTCGGAACGGCCCGAAGGTTCGGCATGGAGTCGAGACAAGGGTGGGCTTAGACCCTGGGGTCTTGCCCCCAGCGCTGAGTCCGGAGGTTGCCTTGTGGCACCTCCTGCGCTACCTCCTCTTGACCAACCCCTTGGGGCCCCCTGGCGTTATCCGGCGTGAAGGCGAGGCGGTCGGGCGAAGTACTCTCCGTTTCCGGCGAGCCGAGACCGCTTGATGAATCGGCGAACTTCGCCCTTAGGCGGAGCTGCGATTGTTCGACATTAGAGAACACTCTGCAATAATAAAAAGCCATGGGTATCCGGACACTTACGATCTCGCGGAGCTTGGCCCTTGTAGGCCAATCCTCCTCCTCGTCGTCGGCGTTGGTGGAGAAATCCGGAGGAAGGTTCTTCCTTCTTGGACCCTCCGGCCTCCCGGTTAGGCGGCCTTCCTTTTCCTCTCCTCCCGGCTGGGAGAAGCTTCTTCCTCCTCCTCGTCCTCGGGGAAGATTACGCTTCAAATCGCAGCACACTGGCGTCGGGAGCTCCTTCGACTTCCGTGGCCTCCTTCTTGGCCTTCTTCTCCGGCACCACATGCGGCGCGGGCCAGCCTTCCCGTCAATCGAGGCGTCCTCCGGGTCTTCGGCAAAGGGCGGACTGCTAATCTGTGGGGCGTCTTCAGCGATCTGTCAAAGATTAGGGAGTTTTAGATCCCACATAGAGTCAATCTATGAAAAAAAAGAATCCCGTAAAGGGTAAAATAACTTACCTCGCCCGGCTTGGCGCGCGAGCTGTATCCGCGATCCTTGTTAGCGGATGTTGGGGCTTCAGCGCCCTTGAACAGCACCTTCCGGGCATCTTAAATGCGTAGTGTCGAAGAGCGGCTCAAGATTCGGTCTTTGTGCGGATCGAACTCCACAAGTTAAAGGCCCGTTGTTGGCATGGGAGAATCCGGCGGATGAGCATCACGGATTACGTCGACAAGCACGAGATTCTTGTCCACCAGGTTTGGACGCATGTTTGGAGTCGGATAGCTCTTCAAATTCCCCATGTCGGGCCGTCTCTTTCCATGGCGAGGCCGTGTGGGAAGCCAGATCTGGTCGGGGCCGCCACCCATTCGAAGTCCGTGGCTCGGTGATGTAGAACCACCCGATTGCCACCTTTATTGTCTCCACAAAAGCGCCCTCGAGCCATAGGACCTTGGCCATCTTGCGAGACCATGGCGCCTCCGCATTCCAGCAGCGGCCGCCCACTACCTTGGCTGACATTGAAGATCTTCAGCCATAGGCGAAGTGGGGCTGGATCACGAAGGAAGGCCTCGCACATGACGATAAGCGCCGAGATGTTGAGGATAAAATTCAGGGCAGGTCGTGGAAGTCTAGGCCGTAGTAGAACATGAGCCCCGGACAAATGGGTGAAGTGGAAAACCTAGTCTGCGGAGGAAGTGGGGGAAACACCACCCTCTCATGGGGCACAGGGGTTGGAATGAGCTGCCCGCGTGGGGCAGCTGTCTTGTGATGTCGCGGACAAATATCCGGCCTCCGCGGTCTTGTGATGTGCCCCTTCGTGGCGGAGGAGGCCATCCACCTGCCTCCGCTCGACATGGTTGGAGAAGGTTGAGGTGGGATGTGCGGACTTAGTATTTGGAGCTCAGTCTTGTGAAATGGATGAGCAAAGAGGAAGGGCGTGGGTGAAAAGGTGGATCCTTATCCCTTATATGGATGAGACGAAGTTATCGTCCCCACCAGCTGGTAAAACTTCGCTTATCTTCCAGCGCCGTAATCAATGGCGCGGATGGGTTACCACATCCGTATTGATGAGAATCCCGGAATAAGGGGCACGATCTATGCTTTGATAAGGCGTGCCTAGGAAACCGCCTCGCTAAGCGTGCTAAGGTGGAGCGGTAAAATGATTCATATAAAGGCTGGCCGTGGTGTGATGTCACGCCCGCGGAATACGTCGATAGATCTGTGCAAAAGTTATTCTCTACGGTGGTATGTGGAACTTGTTTTGCGAGCGGAGACTATCCTTGTGTTCAAAACCTTCTATGAAGTATTGGAGGAGAACCCGCCTGCAATGCGAAGATAATCAGCAGCGGGACTCGTCGTCATTGAAGCTGGTTCGAGACTCTTGAGGAGTCCGGACTAGGGGTGTCGGATAGCGGACTATCGTCGGGCGGACTCCAAGACTATGAAGATACAAGATTGAAGACTTCGTCCCGTGTCCGGATGGGACTTTCCTTGGCGTGGAAGGCAAGCTTAGCGTCTGGATATGTAGATCTCCTACCATTGTAACCGACTACTGTGTAACCCTAACCTATCCGGTGTCTATATAAACCGGAGAGGTTTTAGTCCGTGGGGCGAACAACAATCATACCATAGGCTAGCTTCTAGGGTTTAGCCTCCTTGATCTCGTGGTAGATCTACTCTTGTACTACCCATATCATCAATATTAATCAAGCGGGGTAGGGTATTACCTCCATCGAGAGGGCCGAACACAGGTAAAAACATCGTGTCCCTTGTCTCCTGTTACCATCCGCCTAGGCGCCTGATTGGGACCCCCTACCGAGATCCGCGGTTTGACACCGACACTAGCCATGTCATACAATTGAAGAACTTGGCGAATGCTCTTGGCCGTCACAACATCCGTAGTTGAGTGTTCCGTTTACTGCATGTTTGCACAACACAAACAAGGAGACATGAGAGCATGATTTCACTTTAATAGCGGCCTCCTTGAACTCAACCTCCGGCTCCACTAGGATGAGAGTGCACAGGTTCCATGATTCAATTCATCGCCTTTTCTGCGGTTCACGAAATGAAGCAAAGATTGCATCATTCAGCTAGCAAAAGTACTTGCTCTTGTGAGATGGCGAGGTTCTTCTTTAGTAGTTGCACTAAAATTGAGGAACATTAAGGTTGGTTGTCGGCTCATGTAAGGTGCAACTATAATTTTCTTATCCTTTTATGCAGTTCCACTAAAATAAAGTGCCATTCTTGGTGGCATGGCGGCTCCATCTTGCAAAGGCTAATAAAATGTTGCCGCGAGATTACCAGCGAGAACTTGGCGGAGATTTTGGAAACTCCAATCACCATTTTGTGCAGTTCCATCAAATTTAAGAGATGTTGCCCACGTGACATTTTAGTTGAACTGCACAAGACACTCATTCAAAAAAGTGTTTTGTGCAGTTCACCAAAAGGTCACAATAGCAACAAGGTGAAATGGATATCCCTATCTGCACAAAATGATAGAAAGTAAATAATTCTTGGTCAATAAGAATATCTGAAACATATACAAAATGAAAAAAGCATCTTAATTATGTTCATGGCAATCACGCAGAGACAGTAGAAATTTTAAAACATCAACAATGCTTCATGTTACGAAGCATTACGATCAACAATGAGATTCCTCAGATATGGGATTACTTTAATGGTGGCATTGCTTGTTTACGGAACGATAAATCAACAACAGCTAAAGATTTGGTTTAAGGGCATGGGACCGTGGGGACACGGGACACTCAGCGGCGTAAAGGACAACTTACTTATCATCTTGGGGGAAAACAACAGAGGTGCCATTTGTAACATAGTTTAATTGCATATTATCCTTTGGAGGCATTAGATTAACAATAACCTTGGTTAGACATGTCCCTAAGGTAGCAGTGTGATTGCTTCATTTACATGCACCCTTACATTAACAAGGGCATAAGGTTGCTATAAGGACATGCGACGGTGGGCGCATCGGCACAATGTACCTACAAGGAGGCATAAAGTGGTGATGCGAGCTTATTCACACTATGTGAGGCAGCAAACCTAATCACGGAGACCTTTTACTATGTGAGGCATCATATCTAATCCGACAAATCTAATCACAGAGACCTTTTACTATGTGAGGGCAGCAAATCTAATCACAGAGACCTTTTACTATGCGAGGCAGCAAATCTAATCACGAGACCTTTTACTATGTGAGGGCATCAAATCTAATCACGAGACCTTTTACTATGTGAGGCAGCAAATCTAATCTGGAGACCTTTTACTATGTGATGGCAGCAAATCTAATCTGGACATACTCTGTTGACTTGTCCACCGGCCGCCACTTTCTATCCTTTTTCAACCAATAATAGATCATTTCCTTATCCGGTTTGTCTGCGTTTTCCCATTATTTCCCTTTTCAACCAAGAGATCGGTTGGGTATCCGGTCTCTACTACTTCACCATATTATTTCCTCTTTGAATCAAGTCCTAGATTCATGCTACAACTTTCCCCCTTTCTTCGTTGTTTGAACAAAGCCTTATATTGAATGCATGAAGTAGCTTTACCTCTAATAATACTAAAAATTTAGGTGGCTTTGGAAGAGCTGATGGGAATAGAAAAAGATGCACATGCAGACACGTGGGGAGCTGGGGCGTAGAAAGCAAGGCAGCTTTGAAGAACTTATACGAGGTCGGCGGGATGTCGGTGGCAGGTCGAATCTGCGGACAATCTGGCGGGGAGGAAGAAGGGTCGGAGGACCTCCAGTCAGTGCTGCGTCGGAGAAGAGCAGCCGCAGGCGGAGGATCGGGCCCCTCCGGCATTGTGGATTTCCTCCTCGTGGCGATGACGCGTGAGCGATGCACCTTTAGTCCTCTACACACACGGCCGAAGGATCCGGCGGATCTGTGACCAGCGGTGGAGAGAAAATGTCGCTACTGCTGTCTTGTTTATATCTGGAAGGATGAGAGAATGAAGAGCAACCCTAGTAAAGCAAGCGCTGAGGCCCTGCGTCCATATATAGTGGAGTGATTATCTTTTCTCTCCACAACAAGCGTTTCAATTTGTATCGTGGCATTAAAGAAAAACTCTCTATTTAAGGTGACTACTCTCGACTCCTACTTACTACTGATACTACCTCATGTCTGGTTTATAGGTCCTTTTATAGTTTGTGCCAAATTTTGACTAAAGATTTAACTAACAAAATGTTAATGCATGTCAAGAAAAATTATCTCATTGGATTCGTATTTGAACATAGTTTTGAAAAATATAATGTTTGGTGACATGCGTGAACATTTTCTTAGTTTAATCTATGGTCAAAATTAGCCTGTCAATAGGGACCAATAAACCAGACAGAAGTAATATTCACTTATGCTCCCGTGCCTCCATTCATTGAACAACCCCACGGGTGAATAAACATCTGATAAGTCTGTATTTATATAAACGAACAAGCTCGAACTATTTTAGCGTAGTTAAAAGTTGAGGTCGGGGCTTTTCGAGGCGTCTGTGACAGATTTTGGGTGGCGGTTTGTGAGAGGCGAGGAGGGTGGCGAGTGGGGCTGTGCGATTTGGGCGATATTTCTTGTAGCGACCGGACCGAATGGATCAAGTCTCGTGCTCGATGTCATCCCTGGATCGATAATCTTGACACCACAGATACTTGAAGGATTTATAGCGAGTAGCAATCACACACTTATTACATCGTTGTCCACAAGGAACTTATTACAATAATATGGCTTAAGGCCATCTAACAATAACAATGGAAGGCTTGGAAGATAAGCGAGTCCATCAACTCCAGCGGCATCCTTGAGTATAGAACCACGACCTAACACCTTACTAAAATAAATGCGAAAAGTGCATAGCGTGAAAGTTGCAGCCAGCAATTGACACATGGAATATCTTGGCAATGTAACACATAAAAGCAATGAATGAATAAGCCTATACTACATGCATATATGGCTGGTGGTAAGGCTCTCTGATTTACATTGCATAAAGCTGATTTTTCCTACATCAAAGGAATAATTTTATTTAACTATCATGGTGGTTGTTAAACATTGAGAATGGTTGACACATCCTCAATCCCAATTAAAAATACTCATCAAAACCCAATAACTTTTATTAGAAGTAACATGTTGAGATTCACATGATATTCAATTCTGGGATACTCAAATTGTCCATAACGGGGACACGGCTAATCATGATTAGTTTATACACTCTGCGAGAGGTTTGCGCACTTTTCCCCACAAGACTCGATCGCCTCCGCTTGGTTCTCGCACTACATGGTGTTTGAAAGCGGATGGCCGAGACATAGTCTTTCGAAGCGCTAGCACCTTACATGTGGGTAGACCGTACCAACCTACATCCCCTACATCAGCTAGCCTACCGTAAGAGTTCATGCGACTTAGTCAACTCGCGAGCCCATAATTGGCTTGTGGCTGCACGGAAGTTTCAGTTTGAATAATCTTATGATCCCTTAGAGCACAGGTGGCGGTCAGAAGAAATCTGAGCAAGTCTGATGGAAACCAGGTGCCTCAATCCACCCGGATGTGTGTTTAGGTTGCCACCTTAGATAAACCATTAATTAACAATCTCACATCATCATGGATATTCACTCACCCAATCCCGTCTACTAGCATAGCATGGCATAAACAAGCAAGCGTAGAAGTAACTCCCAAGGTTTCATAAGTAAAGCAGGTAATAGGTACTACCTCAATCTACTTCCCAAACCCACAATTTAATTAGATCCTAATCATGCAAGTGTTTGAGGAATAGATCTAATGCATAAAAGCTGGGTATGAGAAGAGTATGATCAAAGTGTTACTTGCCTTGCGATGATCCATGAGACCTAGAGATTGAAGTAACAAGCGGCGCACTCCGGGTGATCTAGCGAGACAAACAACAAGCATACAATAAGTACTCATCTAATGCGGAAATCTCGAATAAAAGATCTAACCAGAAAGTTCAACTTAAGAACCCTGGTTGCAAAAGAATCGAATCAAAATAAACTCCGAAAGTCGAAACTCGAGAGAAACGACTCGGTTTTGCAATCTGAAGCTAGGTCAAAATTTCACAGTAGCAAAACTCTGTGAAAGTAGGTTAGTCGAACGGCGGTTTCGTTCTGAAACTCGGTAGCTTGAATCACTGATTCCGATAAGCGGCGAGAAATAAAACAGTTTTGAAAATCGGATCTGAAATCGAATCGGAAAAATAGCGGATTAAATCCGATTAAAAAAAAAGCGACGAGCGGTTTAAATAGCGGACGTTAGTTAACGAAACGAATCAACGAGCGCGTTCATTGAAGCGAATGGTTGGTGAGCGTTAGTTAAATAAGAAAACCGAAAAAAATAAAACCAATCTAGGGTTTTAAAAAAACCGAACATCTAAAAAAGCGGATCGGTCTTTTGAAAAAAAACGGATCGAGGTAGGCGGCGGTGGCTACCTCGTGGCTCGCCAGCGAACTCGGCGTGAGGTGGTCGGTGAGGTCGGGGAGGCGGGCGAGGCGGCGTCGGCGAGGCGGCGGCGGCGTGGCGTGGCCTGGCGAGGTTCAGCCTTGGTGAAAGCGAGATCGGCGGAGAGAGGAGTGGCGGGTATTTATGAGAGGTCGGGTGGCTTGGGGGGGGCAGCGGGGTCGGGTCGGGCCGGACTCAGGCGTCTTGTGACAGCACACAGCCTTCGTGTGTGTGAGGAGGGAGAGGAGGTGGGCAGATGCTGGGCACAGGGGCTGGCTGGTGGCAGTGGGCCTCGGCCAGGCGAAGTGTGAATTTTTTTAAATAAAATTTAAACCAAATGAATTAAAAAAATACCAAATGAACTCTAATTTAAATAAAACAAATTTTCCCGACTCCTAAAATGAGTCGAACAAAATGAACTTTAAAACAGCAAACATGCATAAATTTTTAAAATGCTCATTTTGCCTAAGCAAAATAAATCTTCCAAAACCAAATTTGATTTATTTATAAAATCTTCATTTTCCTAATTGTTGGGAAAGTCATATTATTCCCTCTCAAAATATTTTTATAGGAAAAACTTTATGAAGATAATTAAATAAATCCATTTGATCCTATTTTCAAAATTTGAGAAATCCCAAATATGAAAATAATGAAACTTCCAACTCTCTCAGGGTCCTTGAGTTGCGTGAAATTTCTAGGATCGGAAAAATGCGAGAAAAATATGATATGCATGATGACCTAATGTATAACATTCCAAATTGAAAATTTGGGATGTTACAAACCTATAAGATGAATCTAGCCCTCGAGATTCGGGTTAACTAGAAAATAGGTGAGGTGGTCCTTAAGCAAAACTTCATCTCTTTCCCGGTGGCTTCATCCTCGGTGTGGTGGCTCCTTGAACTTTGCAAAACTTGATAACCTTGCTGCGGGTAACTCTGCTGGCATAATCGAGAATCTTAACGGTTTTCCTCATATGTCAAGTCATCCTTCAATGAATTGCTTCGGTGTACTTGTGTCTCTTAGCAGTACCTCTGCTATCTCGGGGTGACATTTCTTCAAGCTGAGAAACATGGAATACATCATGAACTCTGACAGTCCTTCTAGCAATTCCAACTTATCGCAACTTCTCCCATGCGTTGCAAAATCTTATATGGTCCAACAAAGCAGGGGTGCTAACTTTCCTTTCACTCCAAAGCGCTTAACTCCTCGGCGGGGATACTCTGAGATATACTCTGTCTCCAACTTCATACTCAATCGCTGCGCTTTGAATCGGCATAGCTCTTACATGCAGGTGGGCTACCTTGAGCATCTCGAATCAACAACTTTACATTGGACTCCTTAATCAAATCTGGTCCAAACAACGGCGATCTCGGTTTAGTCCCATGACAACGGTGTCCTGCACCTTCTTCCATCTGAGCCTCGAAAGGTGCCATCTTTAAGCTGGTTTGGTAGCTGTTGTTGTAGGAAAATTCTGCATCGGCAAATTATCATCCCAACTAGATCCATAATCTAGTGCACAAGCTCTCGACATGTCCTCCAAAATCTGATTGACTCTCTCGGTCATCCATCGATGCGTGGGTGGAAAGTTGTCTTGAATTCAATCGGGTTCCCAATGTTTAGTACAAGCTGGTTCCAAAATTTGAAGTAAAGCTGGGTTCCTCTATCCGTCGATGCTCCTCGGAACTCCGTGTAAGCACACAATTCTGGTCATGTATATCTTTGCCAACTTAGCTTTGCTATAGGTAGTCTTATTTGGAATGAAATGAGCTACCTTGGTCAAGCGATCGACTATGACCCAAATCGAGTCATATCTGAGCGGGTCTTGGCAAACCTGTGATGAAATCCATGCCTAGTTTATCCCACTTCCATTCGGGTATCGGCAATGGTTGTAACAATCCTCTGGCCGATGTTCAGCCTTTACTTTCGACATCGTGCAAGCTGCTACATACTCGCAATATCCTTCTTCATTCGGTCCACGGAAAATATTCTTCAAATCCAAATACATCTTGGTATTTCTGGGTGAATCGAATAGGGTGAATCATGGGCTTCTTGCAAAATCAACTTCACGATCTACGGGTCATTGGGCACATAAACACGGTCTTCAAACCATAGGGTATCGTGCTCATCCTCACGAAATCCTTTAGCTTTTCCTTTGCTCATTTTCTCCTTTATAGAGGCAACTTCCTTATCGCCTTTTGGGCTTCTCGATTTTGTCCATCGTGTCATTGAATCTCAATGCTGCTACATAGCCTCTGGAACTATTTCCAAACATAGCTCTCGAAGGTCCTCGGCTAACTCATTGGGTATTCCTCCCATCATTAGGGTATTGGCGTGGCTCTTACGGCTCAATCGTCGGCTACAACATTAGCCTTTCGGGGTGATAATGCAATCTCATATCATAATCTTTGATTAGCTCTAACCATCTCCTTTATGCGAGATTCAACTCATACGTGTGAAGATGTACTTCAAACTCTTGTGATCCGTATATACTTCACAATGATTTCCAATGAGAAAATGTCTCCACGTTTTCAAGGCATGCTGTGACTGCTAACTCCAAATCATGAGTGGCATAATTCAACTCATGGGGCTTAAGTTGTCGTGAAGCATCTGAAACAACTCTTCCTTCTGCATAAGCACGGCTCCAAGTCCTCGGCGTGAAGCGTGTAATACACCTCATAATCCTTAGTTTGATCGGCAATATCAAAAGCTGGTGAGGTAACCAATCTTTTCTTCAACTCTGAAAACTTGCCTCACGGTCCTCGGTCCATATGAATTTGTTTTCCTTCTTCAACAATTCAGTCATAGGCTTTGCAATTCTTGAGAAATTCTCAATGAATCTTGGTAGTATCCTGCGAGTCAAGAAACTCGAATCTCTCAAGCTGTCGTTGGTGCTTCCCATTTGATTCTGGTCTCAACCTTTGTGGGGTCAACTGCTATCCCTTCTCCGGATATAACATGTCAGAAATCCAACTTCCTTTAGCCAAAACTCACATTTCTGAACTTGGCATACAAGCTGGTGTTCCTCGGTTTCTCCAAAACCAATCGCAAATGTTCCTTGTGTTCCTCTTCATTCTTGAGAAAATCAAAATATCATCAATGAACACCACGATGAACTTATCCAAAACTCCATAAACACTTTGTTCATCGGGTTCATGAAATAGGCTGGTGCGTTAGTCAGTCAAATGACATAACGGTATACTCATCAGTCCATATCTAAGTGGTAAATGCTGTCTTGGGTATATCTTGCTCCCGAATCTTCGGTGATGGTACCACGATGTAAGTCGATCTTAGAAAACACTTTGGCTCCTTGCAAGCGATCAAGCAGATCATTTATCATCGGTAGTGGGTACTTGTTCTTGATTGTTACTTCATTCAATCCACGGTAATCAACAACCATTCTCAACGATCCATCCTTCTTCTCCACTAACAAAGCGGGTGATCCCCAAGGTGAAGAACTTGGGCGAATAAAACCTTTATCAATAGTTCCTTAATCTGCTTCTTGATTTCCGCCAAATCCTTTGCGGGCATCTGTCTGATTAAACCGATATCGGGCCTGTTCACGGCAGCAGCTCGATCAAAAACTCAATGTCTCTATCCGGCGGCATTCACGGCAACTCTTAGGAAATACATCGGGATAATCCTTTACCCTGGTACTTCTTCTGTACCACTCACGATAAGCAATTAACTTGTGCTCTCCTCGGCTCGTCTTGGTGATACGTATAATCCTTCTTCCTTACGGTGTGGTGAGCAAAATTGACCTTGTGGTACAATCTATGTTTCCTCCATACTTTGATAACCAATCCATTCCTAATATCACATCAATCCTTGGGATTCGAACTATTAGGTGCGAGGGAAAACATAGTGTCCAATCCGTAGTGGCGGTCGATCACACCATTTACTAGCCATGTACTCTGCTCGGGTGAGGTTACTAGCATGGGTGACCTAAGGGCTTGGGTTGGTAACTTGTACTTATCCACAAATCCCTTGATATGTATGAATCGATGCACGATGTCGAAAAGAACAAGCTGCGATAAATGACTTAACCAAAAACTTACCGATTCTTGCATCGGGCTGATCTTCAACCTCCTCCACATCAATGTGGTTCACTTGTCCCCTGTTGAAAGGTTGGGCTTCTTTCGAGCTTCCATTGCCATTTCCATTACGCCATACGGGCAGTCATTTGCATAGTGCCCGATCTTGCGGCACTTAAAGCAAATAATGTGACTCAAGTCTACCTTGGATGGTGTGAAGCGGGTTGGTGCGATTCATCATTGCTTCCTCCATTCCGTTCCCATTCTTGGTGCCATTATGGTTGTCGAATTACCTCCTCCATGGGTATCTGAAACTGAATTCTGATTTAGGGGTATAACGAGCCTGCTTTGGGATCGAGTTATACTTCCCTTGTCCATACTTCGCTTGCAGTTCTCAATTCTTCTTTGCTTTCCTTGATCATGAGAGCTCGGTCTACTAACTCCTGGTAGTTGTTGAAACTTGCTACCATCAACGGCATCTGAACTCATCATTCAGTCCTTCTAGAAACTTCTCTGTTTAGCTGCATCTGTGTAGCGTCATCACAGGGCATAACGTGCTAATTTACTAAAGTCATCCACATCTTGTGTGATCCTTCCTCCTTGGCGTAAGTTGCGAAACTCACGCTTCTTCATAGCCATGGCTCCTGCTTTGAAACATGGGCGGTCTGAAAAGCTTCTTGGCTGGTCCCATGTGGCGGTGTCTCTGGGGTAAGTGGCTGTGAAATTCTCCCACCATCTTCTGCGGGTCCTTCAAGCTGATGTCTGCAAACTTCACTCTTTCACCATCTGTGCATCCTGCGATGGTCAGCTCCTTCCTATCTTGCGGAGCCGGTCATACTGCTACAATCGGCTCGGTGCTCTTTGGAATACACGGCGGGTTCGATCTAAGAAGCGAGTCGGATGATCCATGGTGGTGGTGGTGGCGGTGGGGTTGTTGTTGTTGTTGTTGTTGTTACGCACCAATGTTTGAATCGGGGTATACTGCTCTTTGGATCAATTGGGTGATCTCTGGCGGAAAAGCGAATCCGGGTCGCGTCTGGAGGCATCGATGGGTTTAGAAAAGGAGAAATGTAGAATAGAATAAGGTCTAAGGAATCACTACCCAAATGCACATGAGCAAAAACACACAAAATCACTCCATTCAATCAAACAAGGGCTTTAGCGATCTAACTATCGCAAAAGTCGTGTACTATAATGTTTACATGGAGGAATACTACTAATATGTGGTGGACTTCTACTAATTTGAACGGTGGAAGACTCCATGATGTACTGCTCGACCGTCTTCAAAGTCGGGTTCACTTGGATCCGAATCGGTGTCGTCGATGTTAATGTAGTCGCTTGGGTGTTCGACATCTTGGTCTTCATTCTGGCGCCAACTTCTTCTTGAGTTCTTGATCTCGTACTTAAGATCGTTATTGTGTCTTGCGAGCTACGATCTCGTCCATGTAGTCCTTGCGTGTAGTCTTTAGTTCTTCTTCGATTCGATGATCCTTCCCTTTGTCTTACGCAACTCCAACATGTCATTGCACATTTGGTTCTCTGGCGTCGAATGTGCTGATTTAACTCTGGATGAAAGCTGCAATGGATCTATCCTTCTTGGTGTTTGACGTCCAGTTGTCATCTCGGCGTCATAAATCTGGTAGATGGTATCCTTGAGATCTTCTTGATAAACTTCTCCAATCGTCCCATGGTGATGTGAGCTGCCATGCTCTTTCCGGACTCAAGTTGGTGCTTGAAAACACTATCTATAGGCTTGGTGATTGGGCGAATGTCCTTCTGGAGCGTGAGCATGAATCTTCAGCGCTCCTCTTGAGCGAGTGGCGTTGAAAGTCCGGTGAAGCTTGGTAATCAATGTTCGGTACTTAGTAACTTCCTTCAAGTGAAATCAAAGGTGTGCCTTCATCCGGTTGGGTGTACTTGATCTTCGTGTCCGTCATCCTAAAAGAGTAGAAAAGATGAGGAGTTAGAAAATGGGAAGAGAGTAGTGATCTATGGCTTTATCTTAGTGGTGCGTGTCCTACGATCGGCGTGTGCTCGATACCATTCTCTGTGGCGACCGGACCGAATGGATCAAGTCTCGTGCTCGATGTCATCCTGGATCGATGTCTTGACACCACAGTGCTTGAAGGATTTATAGCGAGTAGCAATCACACACTTATTACATCGTTGTCCACAAGGAACTTATTACAATAATATGGCTTAAGGCCATCTAACAATAACAGCGGAAGGCTTGGAAGATAAGCGAGTCCATCAACTCCAGCGGCATCCTTGAGTATAGAACCACGACCTAACACCTTACTAAATGTAAATGCGAAAAGTGCATAGCGTGACAAGTTGCAGCCAGCAATTGACACATGGAATATCTTGGCAATGTAACACATAAAACAATGAATGAATAAGCCTATACTACATGCATATATGGCTGGTGGTAAGGCTCTCTGATTTACATTGCATAAAGCTGATTTTCCCTACATCAAAGGAATAATTTTATTTAACTATCATGGTGGTTGTTAAACATTGAGAATGGTTGTGACATCCTCAATCCCAATTTAAAATACTCATCAAAACCCAATAACTTTTATTAGAAGTAACATGTTGAGATTCACATGATATTCAATTACAGGATACTCAAATTGTCCATAACGGGGACACGGCTAATCATGATTAGTTTATACACTCTGCGAGAGGTTTGCGCACTTTTCCCCACAAGACTCGATCGCCTCCGCTTGGTTCTCGCACTACATGGTGTTTGAGAAGCGGATGGCCGAGACATAGTCTTTCGAAGCGCTAGCACCTTACATGTGGGTAGACCGTACCAACCTACATCCCCTACATCAGCTAGCCTACCCGTAAGAGTTCGCACGACTTAGTCAACTCATGAGCCCATAATTGGCTTGTGGCTGCACGGAAGTTTCGGTTTGAATAATCTTATGATCCCTTAGAGCACAGGTGGCGGTCAGAAGAAATCTGAGCAAGTCTGATGGAAACCAGGTGCCTCAATCCACCCGGATGTGTGTTTAGGTTGCCACCTTAGATAAACCATTAATTAACAATCTCACATCATCATGGATATTCACTCACCCAATCCGTCTACTAGCATAGCATGGCATAAACAAGCAAGCGTAGAAGTAACTCCCAAGGTTTCATAAGTAAAAGCAGGTAATAGGTACTACCTCAATCTACTTCCCAAACCCACAATTTAATTAGATCCTAATCATGCAAGTGTTTGAGGAATAGATCTAATGCATAAAACTGGGTATGAGAAGAGTATGATCAAAGTGTTACTTGCCTTCGATGATCCATGAGACCTAGAGATTGAAGTAACAAGCGGCGCACTCGGGTGATCTAGCAGACAAACAACAAGCATACAATAAGTACTCATCTAATGCGGAAATCTCGAATAAAAGATCTAACCAGAAAGTTCAACTTAAGAACCCTGGTTGCAAAAGAATCGAATCAAAATAAACTCGAAAGTCGAAACTTCGAGAAAACGACTCGGTTTTGCAATCTGAAGCTAGGTCAAAATTTCACAGTAGCAAAACTCTGTGAAAGTAGGTTAGTCGGAGCGGCGGTTTCGTTCTGAAACTCAGCGCTTGAATCACTGATTCGATAAGCGGCGAGAAATAAAACAGTTTTGAAAATCGGATCGAAATCGAATCGGAAAAATAACGGATTAAATCCGATTAAAAAAAAAGCGACGAGCGGTTTAAATAGCGGACGTTAGTTAACGAAACGAATCAACGAGCGCGTTCATTGAAGCGAGCGGTTGGTGAGCGTTCGTTAAATAAGAAAACCGAAAAAATAAAACCAATCTAGGGTTTTAAAAAAAGCGAACATCTAAAAAAAGCGGATCGGTCTTTTGAAAAAAAACCGGATCGAAGTGGGGCGGCGGTGGCTACCTCGGTGGCTCATGTGAGCTCTCGAGGCGGGGTGAGGTGGTCAGGAGGTCGGGAGGCGGCGAGGCGGGGCCCGGCGTCGGCGCGAGGCAATGGGCGGGTTGGTGTGTGGTGAAAGTGGGCGGATCGAGGTGAGAGAGAGGCGTGGGTGGTATTTATGAGAGAGGTCGGGTGGCTTGGGGAGGGCAGCGGGGTCGGGTGGGCCGGACTCGGGAGGCGTCTTGACAGGGCACAGCCTTTCGAGTGTGTGTGTGAGGAGGAGGAGAGGAGGGGGGGGGGGCTGGGCACTGGGGCTGGTGGTGGCAGTGGGCCTCGGCCAGAAGTGTGAAATTTTTTAAATAAAATTTAAACCAAATGAATTAAAAAATACCAAATGAACTCTAATTTAAATAAAACAAATTTTCCCGACTCCTAAAATGAGTCGAACAAAATGAACTTTAAAAACAGCAAACATGCATAAATTTTTAAAATGCTCATTTTGCCTAAGCAAAATAAATCTTCCAAAACCAAATTTGATTTATTTATAAAATCTTCATTTTCCTAATTGTTGGGAAAGTCATATTATTCCCTCTCAAAATATTTTTATAGGAAAAACTTTATGAAGATAATTAAATAAATCCAATTGATCCTATTTTCAAAATTTGAGAAATCCCAAATATGAAAATAATGAAACTTCCAACTCTCTCAGGGTCCTTGAGTTGCGTGAAATTTCTAGGATCGGAAAAATCGAGAAAAATATGATATGCATGATGACCTA
>JAHIAM010016885.1:0-16212 GCA_021605205.1 Aegilops longissima
AAAATATATAGATACAAGATTCAGGGAAAAAAATCAATTCTCAAGATTCAGGAAAATCCAAACTGGCCTATCGTTCATGCCACGCAGGGACCAATCTTGCCTATAACCCTCGCTCATAGCGAGCACTCCGGTCTCTGTTTTCTCTTCTTGGGAGACTTTGTGGTGCTCTAGCTCACCTCCTATGCACATGAGGTGTTCGATGAAATGCCGAGCCACACTACTTAAGCTTTCTCCTCTCCAAGCTCGACCTCCAACCTCCATTTTCCTCAATATTTGTCTAGGTTTAGCGGTCCGTCACGCCCCATCCCGTCTTCACCGGAATCGATCACCGCGATCTCATCGACACCGTGGTAAGCCTCTTGTTCTTATCTTCTTTACGAAAGGAAAAATATTCTTACTTGTATTATTTTCTTACTTTTATTATTGCATCTTATATAGTGCGATGGTTTTGGTATCCGCCGTCGGCCCTCGTCACTCTATGATTGGGATGTGGTATATATTATCTTTTCATAACTATTGGTTCATTTATTGTTTATGAAAATTATGCCGACCAACGTGACATAGATTTTATTTATCTAGGAGGTTGTTGAACGGAAATTCAACCGACCCTATTGCGAGAGGTTAAATTTAGTTGAAGAAGAAAACAATTTCTTGAAGGAAAAAATAAAAAACTTGAGGAGGAGAAGATGATATTGGAGTTGCATGTTGCGGATGTATGATGATCACAAGATCAAGATGGATGCAATCGCTTGAAGATGAGAAAGATTAGAAAATATGCCATTCATCGAGGCTTGGTATCATTATGCGTTGGATCGGTTGTTACCTTGGTTGCGATTATGATGCATTTGTTTCGCATTGAAATGTTTTAATAGTTTCAATGTATGGTTTAATTAATTTAGATGCTCTGGAGCTTTATGTTGTTAGATGAGAACTATGTATGTACTTTGGTTTTATGTGATGATGAACTTTTATTAATTTGGTCATAATTATCTATTCATGATGTTACGTAAAGATTTTTGACACATTAATTATATATAATGCCGCAGATGAACCGGCAATGGATGTCGGTGGCAGACACACCTCGAGTACATTAAGGCGATGATTTTCTCGAAGTGGCTTAGGCAAACAAGCAGAATGGTTTTATGTGTTGTCCATGCCCTATTGGGAATCTGAAGTCTTACTCTTGGAAAATCCTTCAAACCCACCGCTTTACAAGGGTTTCATGCCACACTATAATGTTTGGGCGAGCACGGAGAAATAGGGGTTATGATGGAAGGCGAGGAAGAAGAATACGATGACAACTATGTGCCCCTGAATCGGATGCTCTGAACATCAAGATGCACGGACATGTGCGATGGTGCTGCAGGTGAAATGCTGAAGATCAAGAGGAACCAGACGATGTGCCCGATGATGATGATCTCCGCGGGTCATTGTCGATGCAAGGACACAATCGAAAGTCAAAGGAGAAGCTGAAGTTCGATCGCATGTTAGAGGATCACAAAAAGGGTTGTACCCCAATTGCGAAGATGGCAACACAAAGCTCGGTACCGTACTCAATTGCTGCAGTGGAAGGCGAGAGAATCTGTGCTGATAAAGTTTGAAAGCTACTGAAAATAATGAACAAGAAGCTTCAAAGGATAACGAATTGCCCGACGGTACATACGCAGCAAAGAAGGTCGTATGCCCTCTAGGATTGGAGGTGGAGAAGATACATGCATGCCCTAATGACTGCATCCTCTACCGTGGTGCCTACAAGGATCTGACGCATGCCGGTATCGGTGCATTCTGTATAAGATCGAGCGAGATGACCCGGTGATGTTGGGCGAGCCTCCGGGAGAGGGTTCTGCGAAGGTGATGTGGTATGCTCCTATAATACCACGGTTGAAAGCGTCTGTTCAGAAGCGGAGAGCATGCCAAGTTGATGCGATGGCATAGTGAGGACCGTAAGAAAGCGGAAGTTGAGAGCACCGCCGCGGGTCGAAGTGGAGAAAATCGAGAGAAATCTTGGGATGAGTTTGCAAAGGACCCAAAAGCGTATGGTTTGCTTTAAGCGCGGATGGCATTAATCCTTTCGGGTGCGAGCAGCAATCACAGCACCTGGCCCGTGACTCTATGTATGTATAACCTTCCTCCTTGGATGTGCATGAGCGGAAGTTCATTATGATGCGTTCTCATCAAGGCCCTAAGCAACCGCAGCGACATTGATGTGTACCTAAGGCCATTAGTTGAAGAACTTTTATAGCTGTGGAATGGAAGCGTGTGCGTCGTGGGATGAGCACAAAAGGAGAATTTGACCTAAAGGCGTTGCTGTTACGTGACCATCAACGATTGGCCCGCTCTCGGTAACCTTCGGGACGACAAACAACGGATACCCGCTACCGCACTGTTTACTTGACACCGTAGTATATACCGGAAGCTGCGGGAAGAATGTGTATCAGGGCCATCGGCGATTTCTTCCGACCAACCATCAATGTCGAAGAAAGGCAAGCATTTCAAAGCGGGCAGATCACGGAAGAAGCCGCCATGCGTCCGGTGATCACGTACTTGCTATGGTCAATGATTTACGTAATCTTTGGAAAGGGTCCCGCGGACTAGCTGTTCGAATGACTGAGAATCACGCACCCATGTGGAAGAAGAAATCTATATTTTGGGACCTGCCCTCTGGAAAGACCTAGAGGTCCGCTCTTGATCGACGTGATGCCGTGACGAAGAACCTTTGCGTGAACCTGCTAGGCTTCTTGGGCGTGTATGGGAAGACAAAAGATACACCGAGGCACGGAGGACCTGCACGCTTACGCGAAAAAGTGGCCATGCCTCCGAAGCGATATGAAGGTCCTGCCAGCTACGCTCTTCTGAAAGAAGAAAGAAATATTCTTTCAATGCACCTTTCGATATGAAGGTCGGCGGCTTAAAGTCGAATATAAAGGGAATAATAAATATGCGGAGAAAAGTTCCGAACCTAAAGTCTCATGACTGCCACGTGATTATGGCGCTAAGCCTTACGGTTGCATTGAGGGGCTTCTACGGAAAACTTCGATTAGCCATTGTGAAGCTATGTGCATTCCTCAATGCAATATCTCGAAGGTGATCGATCCGAAATCGTACAGCGCTAAGGGTGATGTGGCGCAATGTCTTGTCGGTTTCGAGCTGGTGTTCCCACCATCCTTCTTCAATATCATGGCGCGTCCTAGTTCATCTAGTCGTGAGATTGTCATTCAGGGCCCGATTTCTACACAATATGTACCCCTTTGAGAGGTTCATGGGAGTCCTAAAGAAATATGTTAGTAACGCGCTAGGCGGAAGGAAGCATCTCCATGGGCCATCAAGCAGAGGATGTCATCGGGTTTTGTGTTGACTTCATTCCTGGCCTTAAGAAGATAGGTCTCCCTAAATCAGCGGTATGAGGGGAGACTATTTGGAAAAACACGCTTGGAAGGAACTCAATAATATCGGGGATATTCTTGGTCTCAAGCACACTAAACAGTTCTAGAACTCTACCTTGGTGACCCGTATGTCGATGAACACAAGAACGATCTGCGCTCCAAACACCGGAGGCGGTCGACGTGGATTACATGTGAGCACATCGGGACTTTCAGCAGTTGGTTGGAAACACGTCTGGAGGTGACAACACTGTTTGTGATGAGCTGTACTTGTTGTCGAGGGACCATCTTCATTAATAATTTGGAAAGGATCTGAGATAAATGGGAATACATTTTACGATTGACCAAGATGAAAAGAGCTCCAACCAAAACAGCGGTGTCCGCTTTGATCAGACAACCGACAAGGAAATGACACATATTATGGTTACATAGTAGACATATGGGAACTTGACTCTGAGTAGATTTTAAGGTCCCTTTGTTTAAGTGCAAGTGGGTCAATCAGCAGGGAGGCGAGTGGTAGACCCACGATGCGGAATGACAACAGTGGATCTGAAAAATCTTGGGTACAGTGACGAACCGTTCGTCCTAGCCAATGATGGCAGGTTATCTATGTGAAGGACATGTCTAGGACGAGGAAAAGAAAAGATAAAGAGAGCGAATACATCAATGAGCCAAAGCACATAGTTCTTTCGGGAAAAGGGACATCACAGGAGTGGAGGGCAAGGCAGGACATATGCGAAGAGTATGAAAAGTTTCATGAAATTCCCCCTTCAAAGTCAAGGCTGCCCAAGCATCACGATAAGCGATGAAGATTATCCATGGTTCTGGTAGCAATAAGCACGACACAAGCGAAGAAAAGTGAAGACTTTCTCCATAACTATTATGATGATACCATGCCAACTTTATGTGAACCAGTATGATACCATTGTCCGTTTTGTACATGCACTATATAACTTTTGAGAGTTCATTTGGAAACTATGAATTTGAAAACCTCATGTAGAAAGAGGCGCTCACACCGGTTTATAAGCGTCCCTCTACCTTGTTGAGCTCACAAACTTGATTCACATAAATTTCAAAGAATTCAAATTTGAAAACTAATGGCACAAGCAGAAAGTTTATAATTTTCTGACCTAAAAGCAAAAAATTAAAAATAAAGCAAAAAACCAAAGAAAATAAATAATGCAGAAAACAAAACAAAAAACTTGGAAAAAAAATAAAAATAGCAACAATAAGTATTTTGTTGTAGTAGAAACAAAATAAAATAAATAAAGCAACAAAGAAAACAAAAAAGTGTTTTCAAATTTGAAAACTAATGGCACTATTTATAATTTTCTAAAACTAAAAGAAGAAAGAATTAAAAATAAAGCAAAAAACAACAAAAATAAATAATGCATAAAGCAAAACAAAAAAAACTGGAAAAAAAATAAAAATAGCAACAATAAGTATTTTGTTTGTAGTAGAAACAAAATAAAATAAATAAAGCAACAAAGAAAACAAAAAAAACAAAAAAAAATGCCACGTACTCATTTACGGCACGAATCGACTAGAACCCTACAGGCTGAGATTCGGCAGGGCCAGGAGCCGGTAAGCCACAGAGCCGCAGATTGCGAGTTTAGGCCCGAGCACACTTTAGAAGAGTTCGAGAGGGACGCACCGCCTTATAAGCAGTGCACCTCCTCTCAACTAGCGAGTGGGACTAAACATTTGGGTTCGAGGCGACAGGCCTTTGGTCCGGTTGGTGGCACCAACGAGAACTAAAAAGGCATTAGTCTGGTTCATGAACAAGCGGGACTAATGCCCCCTTTAGTCCGGTTGGTGCCTGTAAGACAAACGCCCTTTCCTTGGGCCTTTAGCAGGCCTTTGGTCGGTTGGTGGCACCACGGGACTAAAAATAACGATAGTCGGTTGTGCCCTGACAGGACCAATCACTATATATCTGAGGACTTTCAGAAAATTTCATTCAGTTCCTCATCCCGTGAGCCAGCAGCCCTCTTCGACGCCTTGCTCCTATTAAATCGTCGCCATGCTCTTGTCGTCGCCGCCCGTCGTCGCCTTCGCCTTGGCCAATCGTCGCCGCTGTATATCAGCGTCATCCTTGCTTACGTATAGCCTCTTCCCGTCCGCCAGGCAAATGCGTCCGTCGCGCCTGAAACCGTCGTCCTCAATATTGCTTCGCTGTACTTGCGCCGTAAATCGCCCTTACAGCCCTGTCATAAATAGCCCCCCTTGAAAACCCGCGTCCTCGTCGCCCCTACCCGCGCCGCCCAGAGCTGCGTCGTCGCCATCATGTGGCCCTTTTCATACTTGTAAATAAATCGCCCTCTTAGCCGCCCCTTTGTGAAATGCATGCGTATAGACCTCTTGCTCATATGTTGCAATATGTTTTTTATTTTTTTATTAGTTTATTTTTTTGTTCATATGTGATGTATATGTGTATGTGGCTATAATGTATATGTTTTTTATTTTTATTAGTTTAGTTTTTTGTTCATATATAAGTTACAATTTAATTAGTTAGTGCAGGAAAAGGTTAGTGCATTTTAATTAGGTTAGTGTAGAGGAAAAAGTAAAATAAGGAAAAGGAAAGAAAAGAGGAAGAAGGAAGAAGGGAAGAAGAAGGAGAAAAGAATGAGAGGAAAAAGAAGAAGAAAAAGAGGAGAAGAGAAAGAAAAATAGAAAAAAAAGTTCTATTTTTCTTCTTCTCTTTCTTCTTTTTCTTCTTTTTCTTCTTCTTCCTTCTTCCTTCTTCCTCTTTTCTTCCTTTCATATTTTCCTTTCTCGAGGATAAGAAGAAAAGAAGAGAAAAGAAGAAAGAAGAATGAGGAGAAAGAAGAAACTTCAACACGAGGGGGGTAGATACCCCCTCCCGAAACATTATTTTCCCATGTATATGTATGTCGTGGTTGTCGATATAGCGAGGTGTCGAGGATCGACGGGGTCGAGGAGTGGGAACTAGGTGAAGGTGAGGTCATTAAGGGGTCAAGAATTGAAGGTTTTGAGGTCGAGGGTCCTATAGTGTCAAAGTATTGAAGAAATCCATGGCTTCATCATTAGGAAGTAACCATGGCATGATGACGAAGTCCTCAAAATTGATGGAATGGAGTCCGGATAGGATAATTTGCCTTTTATGCGAATATAAGAAAGGCCTTTCAAATAACGATATTGGAAGGTTCTTGCTGAACTTTGCCAAAAGCGAATTATCCTATACGGGACTCCCATCATGCCTGAAGGCATGAATCACTGACCTTGAGCCTCGGCGATCCTGGGCCCTTGACCTCGGCCAAGCTCATCGACCCTCTACCCCTCCCCATGGCGTCGATGCCATGTCACTTGTGGGACATAGATGTAGTGTTCAGCCGACTCCCTCGATAGCTTCAACACTGCGTGGGGGGTCGATGTACCCCCTCCTTGAAGCGTTCTGAGGCCACCTAACCCTTGAAGCGTTCGAGGCCACCCCAAACCCTAGAGAAGCAGCGTCGAGGCCACTAATATGATTCCTTATTGTGATTAGCTAGCTAGTTCTCGTTTGCCACTAATATATCCATATCTGTCATGTTTGAATAATAATTGCCATGTTGTAAATATTTGTAGAAACTATGGACACCCAGAAGAAGCACAAGAAGCGTTGTTGAGGACATAATCGCACAAGGAAGTGATGCCATCGCTCGTTGATGTTTCTCACGAAGCGATGGTGCGGAAGGAGAGGATGAAGAAGCAGTGGCTATGATTTACATGGCTCCGATGACCCAATGCGGTGCAAGAAGGAGAGGGTGAAGAAGTGAGCCGTGAGGGCGGCTCGGTGATCACCAAACGAGTCGGCGGTATATATATTAGTTAAGCATGTCTTGACTAGCTAATTGATGCATTCATTGTTTTGGTATGTACACATATTAATTAACTCTCGTCTTTGTTCTTTTCTAGCCCTCGGATCGAGCACAACCCGGTAAAGAGGCGAGGCCGAAAAAAGTTGAGCTCGGATGAAAAGTTTGAGATCATACAAATCCTGTATGACGGCCAACCAATTGAACCCTACCGGGACAAGAAGGCATTTGTTGCTCGGTCTGCGGGGTTACGGTTGGGACAAGATCGATCAGCATCCACCAATGGTATAAGCCTAAAGCGAAGACCACAGGGTGTCTTATGTCAATGATATGCAGAAAAATGATCTTTGGGTGAAGTCAAATTTTACCCTGAAGGATGATCCGGAGAAGCGTAATAGAGCCATTAATCAAGTCTTTTGCTCTTAGAAGATGGCAGAACTATTCAGGAATGGAAGAAAGAACTCAATCATTATGAAAAAAAAATGAGACACCAGAATTCAAGGGCAAATATGAGAAGATCGAGAGATGGTGGCCGCATTTGTGGCCTACAAGACATCGGAAAAGAGTAAAAGATGTCGACAAACAAGAGAAATGCTGCGAAGAAGCTTCACCATACGAAATTGGTGGCTACCTGTGCTTGCAGCCTAAATGGGCCAAGTGAGAATGATCTGCTTGATAAAGGGATCGAACCGAGACAATGAAGCTGGCGAGCCGTTGCGGACTTGGTTCTTGGGCGGCGGATCCTTGACCCTATACGAGAAGTGCATTTGGCCGGACGAACAATTGGACATACAGTCAAACTTCCAATATATCGAAGCGGTAGCGGCAAGGGAAGATTCGTTCGAGAGGGGGAAGGCAGGCTCACAATGGCCCTCGGGAATCCAGAGCACCTTGCGGACCACGAGGCACGCGATCCGTTTCGTGGAAGGCTGGATTTCGGACCGAGGGTTACAAAACCCATGAGAGGAGGAAGAAGCTGGAGCGAGCCAAATGCGAGCGCGCACGAAGGGGTAATGGGGCTAGAGGAGCGAGAAGAGAATGAAGCGCAGTCGCAGCAAAGCGACTGCGAAGCTACCCCGCCATCTCGGCGGAGAAGCGGCGTGGCTTCCACCGAGTGCGCCAGCCAGGCAGCATGCCTTGGCGGCTCACCAGCTATCCGTGGATGCTATCACGGATCTTGAAAATTGCCACCTTATGGCGCAATGGAGCAATTTGAAGGTCAAAGCGGCTGTTGGCTCTGTTTATCCTACTAAACCCGACTCAACTTTCCTTTGCGCCGATTCGAAGGATATGCTAAGGTGATGGTCGATGAAATAACGGAGGTTGAGGACCTCGGCTTGACCACCCTACCGGTGAAGGGAGTATCGGCTGGGTTACTCTCTGAAGACTCCATGCCTATGGCGGAAGGATCTCATCAACCTTCGAATTGGGCGCCTCCTCCTCCTCCTCCCGAGTCGGGCACTCCGCCTCCTCCACCGCCTCCTCCTCGGCGAGTGATCGGGCACTCGGCCGGCTCCTTCTCCCGGCGTGGCGGCACTCGCCTCCCTTCTCCGCTCTTGGCACGCCTTGAACAACCAGCCTCCTCCTTCTCACCTCGTCGGAGGCGGAAGAGACCCGCCCGCCTCGGCTGCTCCGTAGCGTCGTAGTCCTTCTCCTCGCCTCGTAAGCAAGGAAAAGAAGACATCCGCTCCGTCTGCTCTGCGGCGTCTAGCAGTACAGCCAAAGCGGGAGATCTGATTCGGTCCTTCTCTGAGACTCGGAGAAGTTACCGTCTGAGGAAGGCGAGGAGGAAAGCGAAGATCGCGGACCAAAGTGGATGACTGGTTTCAAGGGTTGAAAGCAAAGACATCCACCTCCGGGAGGAAGGTAGATCCGGTAAAGCGCGCTCTCTGCTGCAACAAAACCACCCAAGTCTCTCGAAAGGCAACATAGGCGCATTATTGGAAAGGCATTTGCGAAGCGGAGAGTCGGGAAATCTTGTCGATGATCAAAGGATGAAAGAGCGACGAGTGGGAACAAATTGCCCAGCTCGGCGAACAAGCAACAATCGTGCCCCCGCTCAAGGTGCACCGCTAGCGACATCGTCGATCGAGAGATGGTGCGGTTATGGCAATCCTGATTACCTGCCCGACGATGTACATTATGATTTCTTGGAGGTGCAGATACAAGAATCAATCTGAAGCCTCTCGTCAAAGATGAAAGTTCTCTATCAACGATGATCACGAAGATTGCATGATTGGTACATGAAAACCTGCAAAGAGTTTGAGGGAGGAATACTGTATGTGAGAGTTAAAGGAGCATGACCTCCTTGAATTGAACTGTTGCCTATTCCATTTGAGGAATTCTATCAGTTTTCAATCAATTGGCCCTCGATAAAACAACGGTCACCTGCTACTGTAAGTAGTACTATACATCATTAAGTCTCTCTATATAACTCAGCCCTTTCATTGCATGTATTTATAATTATCCTCACTATATTATGCAGATTGAAGATCGCGAATTGAAGAAAAGACAAGTGGGTGATATTGGGTTCATTAACACATATCTCATAGATAAATCTGAGGTTGAATTTCGTAAGAAAATAAAGGCCAACTTGCTACAATCGTTGGTAATAAATGAACACAAAGATATAATACTCTTTCCTTACAACTTCAAGTGAGTATTCTTGTCTTGTGGCATATTCGGTTTCCTTATTAGTCAGGTTATAGTAATGTAATATTGATGAGTTATGCATTGCGCCTTCACTATATTCTCCTAGAGATTAAGCTTGAGAAGGGAGTAATGCTTCTTAGACTCCAGCGAAAAGATCCCAAGGAGTATCACGGACATATGAAATGCTAAGTAAGTTAAATCGATCATTATCCACCATATCAAAACTTTGTTCATTTCTGATATCAAGTAATTGTTTTCTTTTAGGCGGGGCTTGGAGAAAATTCACCAAAAAGCTCCGGGACTACGAAGAAGCTGCAATTTAGACACCAGTAAGTACTATATAGTAGCATATTCCACGCATCTCCTAGTGATTCAAGCGCTAGTTTCATCAATACCATTTAGCATGCTTGCAATTATCATTTGATTGACCTCTATTTCTTGTAAAGTGGTTGTGGCGGAACAAGGGAATGATTTCTTGGATACTACCTTTGGAGTCCATCCCACGACACTGTGGGGGCTACTCAGACAAACAATATGAAGTGCGTAAATAAAATTTCACAATTTGTTTTATTACCATCATTTGTGTTGAGTTTCATTCATTCATATATATATATATATATATATATATATATATATATATATATATATATATATATATATATATATATATATTATTGACCCTTTCTTAAAGTTAGATGTTTGGGATCTTGGATGAACTCCTAACACCGATCCATCGAGCAATTCAAGAGGAATTGGCGGCATTCTTTCTTGACCACGTGATTGAAGGCGGAGAATACTATTGGACCCGTCCTATGTTGGAGATTATATATTTGTAAAGATAATTATTGTATATATGTGCGGTATGTGGATAATATCCGAGAACTTGTTGACCAATCTCTCGGAGAAGGAGAGGTGGGATATCACTTCTCTCTTATGCATATATTTCATGCGATCTTCTTTGTAATTACTAGCTAGCTAGCGTGTCTAGCTAGTCCTCTCTATTATGTAATGCTGCGTCGACCAACACGGACAAAGAGGACACTTTCTCTATTAATTAGCTAGCTATAGCACAATATATAAACACCTAAATTAACCCCAAAACCCCCAAACCCCACCCAAAAAAAACCACAGCCATAGAAATCGTGGGTGGATGCCTATTGGTCCGGATGGTGCCACCCCGGGACCAAAACCTCTACTGAGCTCGTGAGCAGGCCCGTGGAGCCCATCTCCCGTTGGATTGAGCAGGGACTAAAATCGGGGCATTAATGCGCCCTTTGTCTGTTCATGAACGGACTAAAACCCTCGCGGGACTATAGGCCCTTTTCTACTAGTGCTTGACTATGTCCATTAATCTTAGTTGACTAAATCTAGGTCATTGCGGCCCGGGCTGCCGGTTCATCGGCGCTAGTTCCACCAACTCCACATACATATAATTAATTAACAAGCTCCGCTTCAATCTCCCTTGAAAAATAAAGTCCACAAAACAAAATTCATTTTTGAGCTACCATGAAAAGATAATTGGATGTATTCGTTGAATTGCGAAAAAATTATAACGCAAAACTCCGACTTGCGACATTGGCTCTTCCTTCAAAGTACAAACAATGCTCCTCTGTGAAATTAACTATTGTCGATAAATTAAGGTCTGGAATATACATGTTGCAATAACTTAGAAACTGAATTGAGCGGTTGAAGAGGAACACAATGGACCTAGACTTGCATGTTTGAGTAGTTACTTGCTAAATCAACTTGACACTAGTAGAAACAGGGCTTTCGTCCGGCCGTTCAGCCCATTAGTCGGTTCAATCGGAAGGGACCAATGGAAACTATTGCCGTTGTGAGCCGGGGGCGGCGCCCGTGGGCCATTGGTCCCCGGACCTTTTGGTGTTGGTGGAACCGGCCAAGGTCGGTCTGCCCACCTTTGGGGTTGGTGGTGACCGGGACCAAAACTTCTTAGTCGGTTCATGCCCCGGGGCTAATGGTCTTCTATATATGCCCCCAAAGCAGCACCTTTTTTTTTACCCGGGGGGGCTTGTGGTGCTCTAGCTCACCTCCTATGCACACAAGGTTTCGATGGAATGCCAGCCACACTACTTAAGGTTTCTCCTCTCCAAGCTCGACCGAAGCTCCATTTTCCTCAATATTTATCTAGGTTTAGCCGTCCTCCCCCGTCCCGTCTTCATCGTCGATCACCGCGCCGATCTCGCCGGCACCAGTGGTGAGCCTCTTGTTCTTATCTTTTTCGAAGGAAAAATATTATTACTTGTTTGTTTAGATGAATACTTGTATTATTTTCTTACTTTTATTATTGCATCTTATATAGTGCGATGGTTTTGGTATCCGCCCTCCCCTTCAATCTATGATTGGATGTGGTATATATTATCTTTTCATAACTATTGGTTCATTTATTGTTTATGAAAATTATGCCGAAACGTACATAGATTTATTTATCTAGGAGGTTGTTGAACGGAAATTCCAACCGACCCTATTGTCGAGAGGTTAAATTTAGTTGAAGAAAACAATTTCTTGAAGGAAAAAATAAAAAACTTGAGGAGGAGAAGATGATTTGGAGTTGCATGTTGCGGATGTTCGATGATCACAAATCAAGATGGATGAACCTTGAAGATGAAAAGATTAGAAAATATGCCATTCATACAGGCTTGGTATCATTATGCCATTGGATCAGTTGTTACCTTGGTTGCGATTATGATCGATTTTTTTCGCATTGAAATGTTTTAATAGTTTCAATTATGGTTTAATTAATTTAGATGCTCTTGAGCTTTATGTTTTAGATGAGAACTATGTATGTACTTTGGTTTTTATGTGATGATGAACTTCTATTAATTTGGTCATAATTATCTATTCATGATGTTACGTAATAATTTTGACACATAATTATATATAATGCCCAGATGAACCGGCAATGGATTCGGTGGCGGACACCTCAAAGTACATTAAGGCGTGCATGATTTTCTCGAAGTTGAGGCAAACAAAAATGGTTTTATGTGTTGTCCATGCCCTATATGTGGGAATCAATCTTACTCAGGAAAATCCTTCACACCCACCCTTTACAAGGGTTTCATGCCACACTATAATGTTTGGACAAGGCACGGAAAATAGGGGTTATGATGGAAGGCGGGAGGAAGAAAACGATGACAACTATGTGCCCCGAATACGGTGATGCTACTAAACATCAAGATGCCAGGATGTCGATGGTGCTTTGAGACAAAAGAAAGGGAACGACGATGTGCCCGGATGATGATCTCCGGGGTCATTGTCGATGCAAGGACACAATCGAAAGTCAAAGGAAAAGGAATTCGATCGCATGTTGAGGATCAAAAAAGGGTTGTACCCCAATTGCGAAGATGGCAACACAAACTCGTCCGTACTCTTGCTGCGATGGAAGGCGAGAATCTTGCACGATAAAGTTTGAAGCTCTGAAAAAATGAAAAAAGCTTCCAAGGATGTGCCCGGTACATCCAGCAAGAAGGTCTTTGCCCTCTAGGTTAGTGGAGAAGATAATGCATGCCCTAATTGCATCCTCTTGGTGCCTACAAGGATCGAGCATGCCGGTATCGGTGCATTGGTATAAGATCAGCAGATGAACGGGTGATGTTGTGGGAGCCTCCGGGAAGGGTTCTGAAGGTGATTGGTATGCTCCTATAATACCACGGTTGAAGCGTCTGTTGAAGCGGGAGCATGCCAAGTTGATCGATGGCACGGTGAGGACCGTGAAAGGCGGGAAGTTGAGCACCCGGGCGGTGGAGGGAAAATCAAGAGAAATCTGGGATGAGTTTGCAAAGGACCCAAAGGCGTATGGTTTGCTTTAAGGCGGATGGCATTAATCCTTTTGGGGCGGGAGAATCCCACCGGCCGTGACTCTATTGTATAACCTTCCTCCTTGGATGTGCATGGCGGAAGTTCATTATGATGCAGTTCTCATCCAGGCCCTAAGAACCCACACGACATTGATGTGTACCTAAGGCCATTAGTTGAAGAACTTTTAAGCTGTGGAATGGAAGCGGTTAGTCGTGGGATGAGGACAAAAGGAGAATTTGACCTAAAGGCGTTGCTTTCGTGACCATCAACGATTGGCCGCTCTCTAACCTTCGGAACGGACAAACAAGGGATAAAGCATGCCGCCTTTTTTGACACCGATAGTATATACAGGAAGCTGCGGGAAGAATGTGTACAGGCCCCTCGATTTCTTCCGACCAACCATCAATGTCGAAGAAAGGCAAGCATTTCAAAGCGAGGCGATCAGGAAGAAGCCGCCATGCGTACCGGTGATCACGCTTGCTATCATGATTTACGTAATCTTTGGAAAGGGTCGGCGGACTAGCTGTTCCAAATGGCTGAGAATCACGCACCCATGTGGAAGAAAAATCTATATTTTGGGACCTACCCTTTGGAAAGACCTGGGTCCGCTCTTGATCGCGTGATGCCGTGCGAAGAACCTTTGGTGAACCTGAGGCTTCTTGGCGTGTATGGGAAGACAAAAGATACACGAGCCGAGAGGACCTGCCGCTTCCCGAAAAAGGGCATGCCTCGAAGCGTATGAAGGTGGTCCTCTTCGAAAAAGAAGAAATATTCTTTCAATGCCCTTTTCGATATGAAGGTCGGGGCTTTTCGAATATAAAGGGAATAATAAATATGCGGAGAAAAGTTCGAACCTAAGTCTCATGACTGCCCGTGATTATGGCCAACTGCTTCCGGTTGCATTGAGGGCTTCTACCGGCGTCGATTAGCCATTGTGAAGTATGCATTCCTCAATGCAATATCTGAAGGTGATCGATCCAAAATTAAGGCTAAGGGTGATGTGGCGCAATGTCTTGTGGTTCGAGCTGGTGCCCCCATCCTTCTTCAATATCATGGCGCGTCCTAGTTCATCTAGTCGGGAGATTGTCATTCGGGCCCGTATTTCTACATAAATGCCCCTTTGAGAGGTTCATGGGAGTCCTAAAGAAATATGTTAAGTAACGCTAGGCGGAAGGAAGCATCTCCATGGGCCATCAAGCGAAGGATGTCCGGGTTTTGTGTTGACTTCATTCGGCCTTAAGAAGATGGTCTCCCTAATCCGGGTATGAGGGACATTGGAAAAACCGCGGAAGGGACTCAATAATATGGGGGCGGAATTCTTGGTCTCAAGCACACACGTTCTCAGAACTCTACCTTGGTGACCCGTTATGGATGAACACAAAACGTCTGCGCTCCAAACACGGGCGGTCTTTGGGGATTATGTGAACACATCGGGACTTTCAGCGTTGGTTGGAAACACGTCTGGGGTGACAACCTTTTGTGATGAGCTGTACTTGTTGTCGGGGGACCATCTTATTGTAATGATTTGGAAAGGATCTGAGATAAATGGGAATACATTTTAACGATTGACCAAGATGAAAGAGCACCAACCAAAACAGCGGTGTCCTTTGATCGACAAGAAAAGGGAAATGACACATATTATGGTTACATAGTAGACATATAGGAACTTGACTAGGAGTAGATTTTAAGGTCCCTTTGTTTAAGTGCAAGTGGGTCAATCGTGGGGAGGGAGTGCTAGACCCGATGCGGAATGACAAAGTGGATCTGAAAATCTTGGGTACCTTGAATTGTCTAGCCAATGATGTACCAAGTTATCTATGTGAAGGACATGTCTGGACCGGGAAAAGAAAAGATAAGGAAGCGAATACATCATACAATGAGCCAAAGCGCCACATAGTTCTTTGGGAAAAAGGGACATCCACAGGGGTGGAGGGCAAAACGGACATGTGGAAGAGTATGAAAAGTTTCATGAAATTCCCCCTTCAAAGTCAAGGCTGACCCAAGCATCGATAAGCGATGAAGATTATCCATGGTTCGGCGCAATAAGCAAACAACAAGCGAAGAAAAGTAAGACTTTCTCCAAACTATTATGATGATACCATGCCAACTTTGTAAAGGAGTATGATACCATTGTCCGTTTGTACATGCACATGCTATGCCAACTTTTGAGTTCATTTGAAAACTATGAATTTGAAAACCTAGAAGAAGGCGCTCACATTTATAAGCCCGTCCCTCTACACACCGTTTTGTTTTAAGCGAAACAAAATAAAATAAATAAAGCAACAAAGAAAACAAAAAAGTGTTTTCAAATTGAAAACTAATGGCACTAACAGAAAGTTTATAATTTTTCTAAAACTAAAGCAAAAAATTAAAAATAAAGAAAAAAAACAACAAAAATAAATAATCGAGAAAACAGAAAAAAAAAAAAAAAATAAAAATAGCAACAATAAGTATTTTGTTGTAAGTAGAAACAAAATAAAATAAATAAAGCAACAAAGAAAACAAAAAAGTTTTCAAATTTGAAAACTAATGGCACTAACAAAAGT